>MJHO01000012.1:866975-1016988 GCA_002076135.1 Xerophyta viscosa
AGCATCAAATCGACGGCAACGAGGTTCGGCGGCGGCTCAGGCGAGTTGCGGAGACTTCGAAATCACGGCGGCAAGAATTAGAGGTTCCAACCGCACGAGCGACGTGCCGGGGGAGAGAGAGGGATCGGGAGCGGAGACGGAGGAGGAGAGAGCATCGGTGGCGACGCGCTCGCCGGCGGCGAGACGGACGGCGCCGCGCATGCGCGGCGAGCGAGGGACGCGGAGAGAGAGAGCGCAAGGATGAGAGAGAGACGCGAGCGAGTGAGATGAGTGCAGGGCTAGGTGCGGCCTAGGCGAGTCAACTTGGCTCCCGGGTCCGCTGGGCTCGCTGGGCCGAGCAACGTCGTCGGTCGACCGGGTCCAACTCAATTTGGGCCTAAATTGGCCCAAAACACAACCAAATCAATCCAAATCAATTTCAAATCAAATACAAGTCAATCCAAGTGCAAATCAAGCACCCAAACAATCAATTAAACTCTCGATCGAAGTTAATTAACCCGAAATAAATCGTTTCTAACTAATCGAGTCCAGGGACCTCATATTACATTCTAGGGAAGGAGACAGTGTTGCATACGGATCATCGACCGTTGCAATACTGAAAAACACAGTCTAAGCTACAACAAACTCGGCATATGAAGTGGATGGCATATTTGCAACAGTTCAACCTTGTGATTAAGTACAAGAAGGGGGTGATGAACAAGTTGGCTGACATGCTATCACGGCCGCCAACGACGGATGCGTCGGCGCCTTTGTGCGGGGTGGTAATGCAGGTGCTTCCTATGGCTCATGAGGAGTATGGGCTGCTGTATGCAACGGATGAGGTGACTGGATGAGCAAGGGGAGGCAGGCGTGGATGGCAACTCGGGCGCGACGCGGTTGTAGACGGGCAGGCGCATAGGTCTCGGGCACGGGCGCAGGGGGCGCTAATGCAAGGAAGGCTTCGGCGCGGGCCAACGCGCACACGCGGGGTTTTTTGGGCATCCATTGGAGTGGTGCCAAGGCCTACTATACGTGGTGATAGGTTGTGTGTACCTCGGGGGTGCTGACCGAGTTAAATGGATTCGTGATCCTTACACGCTCCCGACACTAAGGACCGAGAGAACGTCTAAGGAACTGATTAGGATCTAGGGAAAGCGAGGGGAAGAAGAGAGAAAACTGTTTGCATGTAATGGAGTCGGCCAAGATGCCTCTCCCTCGTGTATTCCAGCAACCCTAGTTACAAACATACACACATGCCACTAGCTTAGCCACAACCCGGCCAGCTAGTACAAATAAGCTCGGACACACCCGAGCACCCCTTGCCACGAACCGGTCAAGGGAAACCAACCAAAATTACACATAGTGGAAATGTAACTAGACATGTAGACTTGCAGCTCATGCCTCCTTTGCTGGCCGCCCCTTCGTATGCCTTGCATCCCTGTTGGCTGCCCTTTGGACTACCTTGCGCCTGCTGGCCCTTCATGCGCCCACGCCCGCCTCTTGGCTTTCCCGCGCGCCTAACGCCTGCTGGCCCTTCATGCGCCCACGCTCGCCTGCGCGCATAACGCCTGCTGACCCTCGGCCTTCCGCGCGCGCGCCCGCACGCCTTGCCTTGCTGGTCTGCCGCGACCCTCGGCCTTCCGCGCGCGCCCGCACGCCTTGCCTTGCTGGTCTACCGCGCCTGGCCAATCCTTAGTCGTGACCGCGCCCGCGCCTGGTCCGCGCCTATGCCTGGTCCGAGCCCAAGTACCATGTCAAGATCCACCTGGATCAAACCTCCCCACCATATGAACCATTGCTCCGAAATGGGTTAACTAGAACCCCAAGTGGGGGAAAGCCTTGCGACCTTCCTCCGATGTGTACCACTTAGCCTTTGAGGGCAAACTTCCCTTAGGGCCAATCCGATATCGTTGTTGCTCCCCGCTCCTAGTCTTGATCACCTTCCGTTCCAACAAACTATCCTCCGCCAAGGGTTCCTCCCGACCAAAGTCTAGCTCGTCCATGGATGGCAACACCATAGGGTGCTCATCATCTAGAAGTGAGGGTTCAAAAAGTTTCAACTTCTCCGCATTTACTACGGAGTACATGTTCATGTATGGTGGCAACTCCAACTGAAAAGCATTGTCACCATGTTTCCTTAAGATCTTGAAAGGTCCATAGCGCAAGGACTTGAGCTTCCGTCCTTCGCCCTTGAACCGCTCCTTGCCGAGGTGCAGCCATACTAACTCCCCGACTTGGAATGTACACGGGACTCGAGTCCGATCATGTCTTGCCTTGTACTTCTCTTGAGTCCGCTTGAGCCGAGCCTCCACCTCTCCATGCACCTTCTGAATATGCTCCAAGAACCGTCGCGCCTTGCTAGACTCGCTGGCCTCCTTGGACGTAGTAGCTTCGGTAGGAGTAGTGAACGCCAGATCAAAGGGACCTTGCGGTGTATACCCAAGGCAAACCTCAAAGGGAGTCCGCGCCGTTGAGCCATGCATGGCTCGGTTGAAAGCGAACTCTATGTAAGGTAGACTCTCATCCCACGTCTTCGGATGCTTGGCGTTGTAGCCCCTCAACAAATGGACTAAGGTGCGGTTAACCACCTCAGTTTGGCCATCGGTTTGTGGATGAAACGCCGTGCTCCGGTTGAGTTTGGTATCCATCAAACTCCAAAGGGTCTTCCAGAACTTCCCAAGGAACCGACTATCCCTATCCGAAATAATGGATGAGGGTAAGCCGAAATGTCGCCACACATGATCGAAGAATAGCCTTGCCGTCTCCTCTCCTGTGACTGTTTTCCTGCATGGCACTAAACAAATCATTTTGCTAAAACGATCCACAACTACAAAAATATAGTCATGACCGCGCCTTGTGCTTGGCAAGCCTCCAACGAAGTCCATGGAAATACTTTCCCAAGGTCGGCTTGGAACGGGTAATGGCATGTAAAGTCCCGTCTTCCGATTAGCCGGCTTGGATATGCAACATAGGGTACACCCCCGGACAAACCTCTCCACATCCGCACGCATGCGCGGCCAATAGAGGTATCGCTCCAGGTTCTTCAACGTCTTCTCCACGCCAAAGTGTCCCGCCACCTTTGATGTGTGCGCTTCCCTAATCCAAGTGATTCGGTCCGCACCTTGAGGTACACACAACCGGTGTCCTCTGTACAGCAGCCCTTGCCGCCACTCCAATGGATGCACATATGCTCCTGCGCGCCCAGCCTTGCCTGACTCTGCCGCGCCCGCGCCCGTGCCCGCCGCCGCGCTCGCCTGCGCCCGCGCCCGTGCCGCGCCCGACGCCCATGCCTGCGCCCGACGGTAGCCATCCTTTGAAGTCTTCATCTTCTGCATACAGCAAGCCATATTCCTCGTGAGCCATAGGTAGCACCTGCATTACCACCCCACATACAAGCGCCAACGCTCCGGTCGTTGGCGGCCTCGACAACATGTCGGCCAACTTATTGGTCACGCCCTTCTTGTACTTGATCACGAGATTAAATTGTTGGAGATACGCCATCCACTTCATATGGCGTGCTTGCTGGAGCTTGGACTGAGTTTGCAAATATTGAAGAGGCCGATGATCCGTATGCAAGACCGTTTCCTTCCCCAATAGATAATGTCGCCAATGTTTCACCGCTTGGTGCAACGCGTACAACTCCTTATCATAAGTGGGATAGTTTTGCTGCGCCCCTTGGAACATTTCGCTGTGGTACGCAACCGGTCGCCCATCTTGGAACAAGACCGCGCCCATGGCGTGGCCGGATGCATCGCATTCTAGCTCAAAAGGTCGTTGCAAGTTGGGTAGAGCTAGAACCGGTGCCGTGGTGATCTTCCTCTTCAATTGTTTGAACGCCACTTCATGCTCGTCTCCCCAAACGAACTTGGCGTTGGCCTTCGTAAGACCATGTAGTGGAGCTGCGATTTGTGAGAAGTGACGAATGAACTTCCGAACGTATTGACACGCTCCCACGAAGCTCCGCACCTCCGTCACATTGCTTGGCCTTGGCCACTCAACTATGACCCGCACCTTGCTTGGATCAATCTTGATCTCGCCTCCACCAACCACGAAGCCTAAGTACACGAGGTTGAGACGTCCCACCTCGCACTTCTTCATGTTCAACTTGAGTCCATGTTCCTCAAGCGTCGCGAACACCTTGCCAAGGTGCTCCAAGTGCTCGGCCCAAACCTGGCTAAACACAAGTATGTCATCTAAATAAACAATGACAAAATCATCAATATAAGACCTCAACACTTCATTCATCAAGCGCATGAACGTGGCCGGCGCGTTGCACAACCCGAATGGCATAACAAGCCACTCGAACAGTCCTTGCTTCGTCTTGAACGCCGTCTTCCATGTGTCCTCCTCGGACACCCGCACTTGGTGATATCCCGCCTTGAGATCTAACTTTGTGAAGAACTTCGCGGGTTGGAGCTGGTCAATGAGGTCCTCTATCCTCGGAAGTGGGTATCGGTTCTTCACGGTGATTTTGTTCAACGCCCGATAATCCACGCACATCCTCCATCCGCCATCTTTCTTCGGCACCATCACGATCGGAGATCCGCATGGTGAACAACTCGGCTTGATGACCTCTTGCTCCAAGAGATCCTTCACTTGCCGCTTGATTTCCTCGCTCTCCAACAGCGAGTGTCGATATAGGCACGCGTTTGGCAATGGCGCGCCTTCGACCAGTGAGATTGAGTGCTCCACGTCCCGTCGCGGAGGAAGTCCGTGCGGCTCGGTGAAGAGCACCGAATGCTGCCTTATGAGAGCCACCACCTCTTGCCTTTGCTCCTTGGATAGATGCTCCGAGATAATCTCCTGGACAGCAAGCTCTGGCCGAGCTTCCCTCACCATTAGCATCATCATCCGGCCTCCCGCATTAACCATGCGTTTGGCCTGCGCCACCGTAGCAAGCTGAGACAAATCAGTCCCTTTGGTCCTCTCCAACGTGTACGTCTTGCCCTCCTTCACGAGCACGTATCGCTGGGCTCTCCTGTAATAAACAGCATCCCTATCCCAAAGATAGGGGTTACCAAAAATCACTTGACAGATTTCAAGGGGCACTACCTCACATTCGACCTCGTCGATGAACTTGGCCGTGACCGCGAACTTGAATCTGCACTGCTTGGTAATCTTCAGCTCCGTGTCCTTCTTTATGAAAGAGTAAATGCCCTAAAAGCCAATAATATTGGATATTTTGGCGAACATATTTCTGTAATAAATCCTTTTAGTTTACTTGATTATGGTTATTTATTTATCGCATCGTCATGTTTAATATGTTGTATGAATGTATGTGATAAACCCCATGGACTAAGGCAACAGAATTAGGATCATGATAGTTGATCATGATAATGAGACCTAATGTCTTATAACCTAAGTCCAGAATGTTCTTAGTCATAGGTGCATTGAGTAGGGGCTCAATGTCACCGGAAGACTAATACACAGCTTGCTTGCTCATACGATGAGAGTGAGTGATCTCATACTATGCGTGTAGTCGACACTTGAAAGCAAGTGTGTAGGTGCTCATTGGATGAATGAGTTCACTGAACTGACTTACTCGAAGAAACCAACTGGAATCTGTCAATGGTAATTCTTCAGTGTGATAGTTATGCCTTGATCCTCAACTTGAGATTTCATAGTATCTTATGTGTATATGATTTATACTTTTAGTGTGTTTCCAAGTATAGCTCAGCTCTACAAGGGAACCATCTGGGTATAAATAATAGCACAGGAAGATAGATGATAATCAATAGAGAATCTGTCACCTCCTATAAAGGAGGAGAATATCCTATATGTCTTTGAATAGAACTAGCTCAGAAAATCCTTGCCGAGGTACGATTGAATTAAGAAATGTTCTTAATGTCACAGACGAGCAAATCTATTAAGACAGATATATTTGATTGAGCTATATTAGAGTTTGACGGATATCCATACTCTAAGCTCATTCGGGATGTTAGAAAGGAACAGAAGGATTAAAGGGCATGGAAACTATTCACATAAAGGTTTCAAGTGATGAATATTGATATTCATACCACACGGGTGGTCGTGGCACGTTGCTAGACGTTAACCATGATCTGTGAATAAATATAATTAATTGGTTGAATTAATTATTTGTTAATTAGTTGAATTAACTATTTATTCACTGCCGGCGTGGTACTGAACCTAATGGGTCACACGCAAATGAGATACGATCGCGAAAAACTGAAATTTGTGCATGAGGGGCTGCTTTTGCCAATGTCCAAAGTGTTGGACCTAAGCTTTTGCAAAATGCTTGAGGGCGGTTTTTGCAAAATGGCAAAGTTGTGGATTTTATGTGTAATACGCAAGTATATATATATATATATATATATATATATATTATATATATATATATATATATATATATATATATATATATGCATTTATTGTTCGCAGCCGAGAAAAAAAAAATCCGCGAGAGTCGACGGCGCCGTGACGACGAAGAGCGAACCCTACCACCGCTAGCACGGTGCTTCGGCTCTTCTCCGCGCGCAGGCATCTCTCCTCCTCCACCGTGTTCACCTCGTAACGGCGTCGCCGGGGCAAACGAGTTGCCGACGATCTCTTCGGGCAAAACTTTGTGTTTTCAAGCCGACGACACGAGCTTCCCTCTTCTCCGTCTAACCGTCATCATCTAGTCCTGTCGTCCTCCTCTTAGCCAGCCGGTGGAGAAGACGTCGAGAACCAGCGGCGGTGACGACGTCCGAATCCAGAGTGCAAAGCTTGCACAAAACCGACGGTGAAGATCTCCGTTCACGGCTGCGTTTGCTTCGGCGAGTTGAGGAGACGACGGAGACGTTGAATGATAGCTGATCAGTAGTTGTGCCGGCGAGTGTCGGCGGCAGAACGGGCAGCAGTCGGGTGACGAGAGAAGCAAGAGGAAGAAGAAGGAGAAGCTGCTCACGGGCTCCATTCTCGGCCCAAGTTTTAAGCAAAGCCCAAACTCGTTTTTAATTAGATTAAAAACGAAATTCGTTTTCGCGAGCGTCTCAGCGTGGACTACATTAGAGGTCGGGTACTTTCGCGGCTCAATTCATCAGAATCCGAGGATCGTTACGTGGCGTGTTCGACCCGCCAAGGTATTTCGATAAAACTCGTACCGCGTTAGAAGCATGATAGGATCGTAATAAATTAATTAGATTAATTTTATTGTCATGCTTATTTTACATGCGATGTGAATGTTTAGATTATTATAGCATACCAAAGTGATCCTGTATTCGGGTACACGGGGCTTGTGTATTAAAATTTTTAAATTTCCGCTGCGCATCTGATGTGTTTTTCGACCCCGATAACCCAACACTTTAGCCATCCCAAGGCATAAGGACTCGGATGAGGGGTGGTCGCCAACCCCAACTTGTTGACAAGGCTCTCGGAGATGAGATTCTTCTGGCTTCCCGGATCCATGATCGCCTCCACCAAGTCTTGCTTGACTTGGATCCGAAGCTGAAACAACTCTTCTCGCTCCCTTGCGCTTGTCCTCGGCTCGGCTTGCATAGCCTTGCCCTTGCTTCCTGTTGCCTCCTTGCTGTCCTCCCTAGCTCGAACCATCAAAGATAAGGTCGGGTCCGCCTCATGCATGGTCAAGGGTGTACTGTCCGCTCCCGCTTCCGTGGTTGCCATCAACGTCTTCTTTCCCTTGTCCTTGCCTCCGGCCTTCCTCTTGGGAGCCAACTCCAGGTGCAACTTCCAGCATTTCTTCTTGATGTGGCCTTTCTTCCCGCAGTGACCACACTCTACGTCCTTCTTCTTGGACTCCTCCGTAGTGCCATCCTTTGAGCTGCCTTCGGACGAGGCACCCTTGCCTTTGCCCTTGCTTGCGCTCCCGCCAACGGCTTGCTTGCCCTTGCCCCGTCCGCGCGCTCGGTTGAGCTTTCTCGAACGCCATCGCCATCTTGCAAGCATCCCCTACATCATAAGAGGGTAAAGGTCTACCTCCGCTAGAAGCTCCTCATGTAGCCCGCTAGGTATTTGCGTAGAACCTCACGATCTTCCAATGGAACGCCTAAGCCAAGCGCGCGCCTCCGAAACTCGTAGTATACTCCTGCACGCTCTGGTCATTGCTTTGCTTCAAGTAGAGCCACTTCCGCCACCGTTCTTCATCGTACCCGACCGGGTAAATAAAATGCTCCTTCAAGAGTACCTTGAAGGCGTCCATGTGAGTCCAGCCGCTCCCCGCGTCCTCAGTGTGAGTTCCACCAAACCAACGCATGCAACGCAAGTTTGATTCTTGCGAAGCCTATGCGTTGCGCATCGTCATAGTTGTACAAAGAAAAGTACGACTCCAACTGGTCGATCCAACCATCTAGCTTTTCTCCGTTGATTTCGCCGTCGTATACCGAGAGCTCCAACTTGGCATCGATCCGATTGGTGCGAGACCATTCGCCCATCCTTGCTCACCCCGTGCCCCTATGGATGTCTCGGACTCCTCCCGAGCTACCTCCCGTTCAGCCACTTGAACTTGTTCACGTCCGCGCGCTTGTTGTAGAGACTCCCCATGCTCCCCTAAGGTCGCTCGCACCGCTGCCTCCGGCCTCAACATAGGCGCTACGGTCGCCGAGCTTGCACAGTTGCTCCCTGGACTTGCGCCTCGAGCATCCTCTCCACGAGCCCCGTCAACCGGTCCAGACGCTCCTCCAAGCGTCCCATCCGATCTTCCCGCGACTCCTCTCTGCTGGTCTGCTCTTGCTCACGCGCCAACTCCTCCGAGCGTTGTACGTCTCCGTCTTCATCTCCATGCGGCGTTGTGACTGTTCCAAGTCTCGTGACGGCCATCCTCGCTTTCCACGACTCCAAGCTCTGATACCACTTGATCCGTACACGCTCCCGAACACTAAGGACCGAGAGAACGTCTAAGGAACTGATTAGGATCTAGGGAAAGCCGAGGGGAAGAAGAGAGAAAATTGTTTGCATGCAATGGAGTCGGCCAAGATGCCTCTCCCTCGTGTATTCCAGCAACCCTAGTTACAAACATACACACATGCCACTAGCTTAGCCACAACCCGGCCAGCTAGTATAAATAAGCTCGGACACACCCGAGCACCCCTTGCCACAAACCGGTCAAGGGAAACCAATTACAACAACGATTACACATAGTGGAAATGTAACTAGACATGTAGACTTGCAGCTCATGCCTCCTTTGCTAGCCGCCCCTTGGTATGCCTTGCATCCCTGCTGGCTGCCCTTTGGACTACCTTGTGCCTGCTGGCCCTTCATGCGCCCACGCCCGCCTCTTGGCTTTCCCGCGCGCCTAACGCCTGCTGGCCCTTCATGCGCCCACGCCCGCCTGCGCGCATAACGCCTGCTGACCCTCGGCCTTCCGCGCGCGCGCCCGCACGCCTTGCCTTGCTGGTCTGCCGCGACCCTCGGCCTTCCGCGCGCGCCCGCACGCCTTGCCTTGCTGGTCTACCGCGCCTGGCCAATCCTTAGTCGTGACCGCGCCCGCGCCTGGTCCGCGCCTATGCCGGGTCCTAGCCCAAGTACCATGTCAAGATCCACCTGGATCAATTCGAGAGGCGCATACGTCCAAGGTGGCGGGACATTTCGGTGTGGAGAAGACGTTAAAGAACTTGGAAAGATACCTCTATTGGCCACGCATGCGTGGGGACGTAGAGAGGTTTGTAAGAGGTTGCACCCTATGTTGCATGTCCAAGCCGGCGAATAGGAAGTCGGGGCTCTATATGCCACTAACCGGACCCAGTCGGCCTTGGGAGAGTGTGTCTATGGACTTCATAGGAGGTTTGCCGAGCACAAGGCGTGATCATGATTACATTTTTATTGTTGTGGACAGGTTTAGCAAGATGATCTGCTTAGTGCCATGCAAGAAGACGGTCATGGGCGAGGAGACAGCCAAGTTATTCTTTGAGCACGTATGGCGTCATTTCGGCCTACCCTCATCCATTATCTCGGATAGGAATAGCCGGTTCCTTGGGAAGTTTTGGAAGACACTATGGAGCTTGATGGACACCAAGCTCAACCGAAGCACGGCATTTCATCCCCAAACGGACGGCCAGACCGAAGTAGTTAACCGCACTTTAGTACATTTGTTGATGGGTTACAATGCCAAGCATCCGAAGTCATTGGACGAGAGCTTGCCTTATATTGAGTTTGCGTTCAACCGAGCCGTGCATGGCTCCTCGGCGCAAACTCCATTTGAGGTATGCCTTGGGTATACGCCTCAAGGCCCTTTTGATCTAGCATTCTCTAGCCAACCCGAGCACAATATATCAAGGGAGACAAGTGAGTCAAGCAAGGCGCGCAAGTTTCTGGAGCATATCCGCAAGGTGCATGGGGAGGTGGAGGCAAGACTCAAGAGGACGCAAGAGAAGTACAAGGCACGGCATAACCGAGCTCGAGTTCCATGCACGTTCCAAGTTGGGGATGAGGTGTGGCTACACCTTGGCAAGGAGCAGTTCATGGGAGAAGGACGCAAACTTAAGTCTTTGCGTTATGGCCCGTTTAGGATTCTCAAGAAACATGGTGACAATGCATTCCAATTAGACTTGCCACCGTACGTGAGCATCTATTCCGTGGTGAATGCGGAGAAACTCAAGTTGTTCGAGCCCTCTATGTTAGATGAAGACCAACCTATGACATTGCCTTCTATGGATGAATTAGATTTGGGGCGAGAGGACCCCTTAACCGAGGCAGCATTGTGGAGAGGAAGGTCATCACTACAAGGAGTGGGGAGCGGTTAAGATACCGGGTGGGATTAAGGGGAAACTTACCCTCTAAATCCAAGTGGTATACTTTAGAGGAGGACCGCAAGGCTTTTCCTAATTTGGAATTTTAAGTAACTCATTGCAGTGCAATGATACGTATGGTGGGAAGACTTGATCCAAGAGGCTCTTGGTCAAGGTGGATCCAAGAAGGGTGGTTGCATTGTGTGACTTAGCCAAGCCCGAGCATGGGTTAATCTAACTGGTGCGGGCGCACGGATGGGTGCGTGGAAGGCTAAGTGGCGCAGGCGTGCGTGGGTACGGGAGATCAAAGGTTCTAGTATGGGCGCGGGCTGCGGGCGCGTAGCTGAGCAGCAGGCGTGTGCTCGGTGCGCTCGGGGTAGCTGGCAGGCAGGGCGCGCGCTCGGGCGGGGGCACGGTCAGGCCAAGGGGCACAGGCGCGGCCAGGCCAAGGGGCACGGCCAGGCCAAGGGGCACAGGCGGCGGCCAGGCCAAGGGGCGCGGCCAGGCCAAGGGGCACGGCCAGACCAATAGGTGCAGGCGTGGCTAGGCCAAGGGGCGCCAGCAGCTGTCCAATCTTGTTGTATTCATGTTCCTCATTATGTGTATTCATTATTGTGTTGAAGTCCTTTGACCGGGTAGGCAAAGGGGCTTGGGGATGTCCAAGCAACAAAAACTAGGAGGCCACAGGTTGTGTGGTACACTAGTGATTGGTGTAAGTAGTTTTTGGGAAAGCATAGTACACGGGAGTGTAGGGCATTGGCCGGCACACCTTTTCCACTTCAAACAATTCTAATTTACTTCTTGTTTTCTTCCTAGATCATAGTATAGCATCCGAGCACTCACGGCTTGCAACAAGGCGTGTAGAGCATTTGGATCAACCTCCTCCACCACTCCTCGTCATATCCTACCGAGTAGAATTGCTCCTTCAAGAGCACCTTGAATGCGGTCCATGTGACTCACGCGGTGCCCCGCGTCCGTAGGTGAGAATTCCACCACACCATTGCATGGGATGCAAGTTTGAGTCTTGCGAATCCTATACGTTGGGCATCGTCATGCACGTAAAGAGAGAAATAGGACTCCAACTGGTCGATCCACCCGTCCAACTTCTCGCCGTTCACCTCGCCGTCATACACCGGAAGCTCCAACTTCGCATCGACCCTAATGGGGGCGAAGCCACTCGCCCATCCTTGCTCGGACCGTGCGCCTATAGATGCCTCGGGCTCCTCCCGAGCTGCTTCCTGCTCCAACACTTGGCCTTCTTCACGTCCACGTATATGATGCAAAGGTTCCCCATGCTCCCCCACGGTCGCTCGGATCGCCGCCTCCGGTCGCGCCATAGGCGCTACGGTAGGCCGGGATTGCATGGCAGCTCCTTAGACTTGCGCTTCGAGCATCCTCTCCACGATCCCCGCCAACCGGTCCAAGCGCTCCTCCAAGCGCCCCATCCGATCCTCCCGCGACTCCTCTCGGCTGGACACTTATTGCACGCGCGCCTCCTCTTCCGAGCGTCGAATGTCCTCTTCGCCTTCATGTGGTGCCGTGACCATGCCAAGCCTTGTGACATGACAGCCATTCCTCGATCTTCCACGCTCCTAAGCTCTGATACCAATTTGATCCGAGGCTCCCTTACAGTCCTTGATCACGGGAAAGGAACAAGGATGTTTAATTAGGATCTAGGGAAGAAAGAGCACACACTACACAACAAATGTAGTTTTGTGGAAAAATGAGTCAGCCAACAATGCCCACTCCCTTGTCCTTGCCTACGCATGCACTTACAAAAACCACTAACTCACTTGGTCGACCGCCACAAGCCGGTAGCCTCCCCTTAAGATGCTCGGACAACCCCAAGCCCCTTTGCCTACCAGATCAAAGGAATTGAATACCTCCATTACATGAGCAAATAACATACATAAATAAGAGAAATAAACATGACAATGATATGCAGCCACTTGCAACCGCTGGCGCCCCTTGGGCTAGCCGCGCGCATGCCTGGTCGCGCGCGCGACTGCCCAGCTTCCGCGCCCGCGCGCATCTGTGCCCTGTGCCCGAGCGTGTCCGTGTCTGCTAAGATTCTCGCCTGCGCGCGCCCGCGCCCGTTGAGGTTCTCGCCTACGCGCGACGCCCGCGCGCCCGTGCCTCTTAGCCTCCCGCGCGCCCGTCCGCACGCCCGCACTTATCCGAACCCCGCACTCATGCTCGGCTACGGCATGTCACACACCCAAGTCAGGTTGTGTTTACCTCGACCTAAGAGCCTCCTGGATCACTCTTGCCGCGTGTTCAAGCTGCTACACAAAACATCGTTACCCGTAGCAACGAAGATGTATAGCAGAAGAACAAGCTAAAAAGGTTTGAGAGCTTAGATACCCTCGCCCGGAGTACCCCAACACTTAGATACTCTCGCCCGAAGTATAAAAACACTCAAGAACTCCCCGAAGACGCGTTGTCACCCTCTGACGCACGAGAACTCTTCGAATGCGAGCTCCCGTCAAACCGGCAAAAATCCCCGGGCATAATCGGATCATGTACGGGAGTCAGCGGACTATATTCTGGAGTCATTGAACCTCGTAGAACACGAACCAATCGCTCTCATGTCTCTCTTAGCTCCCTCTCCAATAACATCATATCAGAACGCAACGAAGCGATCTCACAACGAGCGTCCACCAAAAGAACGTCACGGTGTCTGTCTCGACTCTTTAAAGCCTCCAATCTCTCCCGAAGTCTCTGATTCTCCACCACAAGTAAGCGATTTTTCTGAACTAACGCTCGAACAAACAGAGCAGTCACCCCGTTGGCTATAACGATGCCCCGACACTTATCTATTAACGAGAAGCCTGGAAAGTTACTCGAGAGTAATGGAGTGAAAACACAAGTGGTAAAAACCAAGCTCTTGGCTCTTCTTTATAGGCAAATCCAAGGGCACAGTAAACGACTTTAGACGTTTCAGATCCTCATTGAAGACGCGTATATCATTCTATAAAAAATCTTTTTACACCAAAAGGTGGGAGCAACTCGCCGCGCAACGGAAAGCACTCCCTCGCAAAAACAATAGGAAGAAACTTTGCTACAGAATTACTACGAGGCCTAGGGACGATCCCCTGGGGCACTAGTCTCCCCTGGTTCAGACGGGCTCCCGGCCTGGTCATCGTCGCTCTCCTCATCAGAAAAAGGAGGGAGCCCTTCGTCCCTTCTAGACCTCGCAGCCTGAGCAACGTCCCCTTCATCCAAAAAATCGAAAGAGCCTTCATCCTCATCGGTAAAACGTAGATGAAGCCTCCGCAACATCTCGAAGTACAAATAACGACCGTAGCAAACAGCCTGGGTGCTCCTCTCGACGTTGAAATCATCCGAAGCCAAGTAGTCCTCAACTGCTTTCTTCAGCGCCAGTCGCAGCTCTTCGTCCTTCACCGCAAGTGCACCTCGAAGCTCCTCCAGCTTGGTATCCCTCTCCTTTAACGCTTGGACTGTTTTAATGCCCTCATCGCGAGTGAATTTGAGGTAAGACTCCTCATTCTTCTGGGCCGCTTCAAGCTTCCCCTGAAGCATCGCGGCGAGCTCACCACGCTCCTTAGCTTTGCGGGTCGCCTTATCCCGTTCTTGAATGAGCTTCACCATCTCGGTCCGAATCTCGCCGAACTTCTCGAGGATTCCCTCCTTTCCCTTAACAACGGTAAATAATTGACCCAGAGAGGCCAATATCTGCAACTATGACAAACACATCGTTTAGCAAGAATGACTACAACGAAGGCAGTTATAATTTTCTACTTACTGAGGCATTTTTCACGGAGGCCTCCCTTAAGGCGATATCAACGGACGCCCCGAGAATCACGACCCTGTCCTCATCCGGAAGGCCCCTACAGATGAACTCCATAGCTGTCTCAAAGCTCTCCGTTATCCGGTCCCCCTTTTTTATTCTCCAGTTAGGGACATAAACGGGGGCAACCTCCTCCTCGTGACGCTCAGACCGTCTCTTCTTCTTCTTATGGCGGGCAGGCTGCGACGACGACCTCGGGATTTCGTCCGAAGGAGGGGCTCCGGATAAAGGCACTCTAGGAACAGTTCCCCGTTCGAGAAGCGAGGACGATGGGATCGGCACGAGCGCCCCACTAGCACCTTGACCAGGCTGCTGCTCGACCTCAGTTACGGGAGGCTTTACCCGCTGGCTGGTCTGCCCCCTACTCTTTTTCGCGGCCACTTTGAACCGTCGAGGTTTGGCGAGCTGCACCAGATCCGCCTCTTCAACCCCTGCCCTCTTCGTCTACTCCATCAATCATGCAATAAATCGGATCTCATCAATAAGCCAAATGAGAAAAGATGTCACGAAGGACAAGCATAGTGGAGGCATATCGAACGACACGTCGGCCAGCTGCCTAGTTGCCCTCACAATGTCGTCCGAAACACTCCCCGCCACGGTTACATGGCCTTGGAAGGTGAAAAATCGATCCTCTAATTCTTTCAGCTCGCCAGTAAGTTCTGGCCTCTCCTTCAACGACTCTTCCAAATAGTCCGACTAACGATCCGTAAAGCACCACTCCGCCCTCCTCCTTACGAAGAAGAAGCCGTGGTGCCACTTGGGGAATGTCACTCCCTTCCCCTCTGTCTTCCTCTTGGCGGGATTCCTGTATTTCGTATTATAAAAGCCAGGACCCTGTTTCGAGGAGGATAAGGTGAAGAGAAGGCTCCACAACTCAAGAGACGGTCTGGTCCTTGTACTGACGCAAACAAATAAAAATACGAAAATGTCCCGATACGAATTTGGGGACAAGTGGCATGGGGTGATACCGTAAAAAGTGAAAAACTGAACGTAAAATGGTAACAATGGAAAGCGGAGACCGGCCTTGAACATATCAAGGCGGAACGTGACCCAATCCTTGCTCACGTCAGTCACCCTCTCCGTAGGCTGCGCGACCCTGACTTCGTAATCTGACGGGACACCAAATTCTCTCCGCCACTGAACGAGCTGCTCCTCGGTAACCGAGGAGGCAGCAGTGTGCGGATTAAACTCGGCGGGAGGAATCCGTAACCCCTTAATCCGGTTAAACGGAGCCTCCGCCTGCGAGGTCCTCTCTCCCTCATGGCCTCCATCTCCACCTTTGCACACGAGCTCACTTAGAGTGGCACTCATCATGTCCAAACGAAGCTGCTTCGCCACTTGACTAATGTATTCCCCTTCCGGGATCACCGTGTCCTCGGCAACATTGGGAGACGCGGGATGTTCTCCGAAGCTAGGAAAAACATAAGGGGTGGGGGGAGTGGAAACACCAGATCCCTCGCCAAAGTTACCGCCACTATCGGACTCCCTGTCCGTAGAACTACGAGGAGACATACCTTACTAACTCCGACACTCGAGAATAGAAGAGAAAATCGTAAGACTCCTTGTCGCAAGCTCTCGCTCAAAAAAACAACTTTCAACCACGGTAAAAATAAAAGAATGACAGAGGTCCCTGCTTATAGCCTTAGAGAACGACAGTCCTCTACACGGAAATTCGGTGTGTAAGTCATCGCGTGACAGCTGTCCCAGATATATAACCCCGCTTCGTCTGCTGTTCGATAGCTGTCCAAGATCTGACCGACCATACCGGGAACCGGCACGTGAGACCGCATAAGCAGCGAGAACGAAGGGCACTCCGAAGTATTGAGTTAGCAAGAGGATATTCCGACAAATGAGTCGACAAGACTCACTCATCCGTCGGGGGGCAAATGATACGGCTTAAACCTTGGAAAACCCGCACACGAACTGCTTTCCGTAAAGGACACGGGAAGGTCACCATACGAGAGAGCCACGAAGTACTTGTCCGTTGTAGACGTACTGTGACATCAACGCCGTAGGATTATCAAATAGCCCAGAAGCACGAACAGCACACCGTGCTAAATGCCCCGTGAAGCTTGATGACAATGATACCCTCCGTAGAAGACACGTGGAGCGCTACAGTAACTTTGCGGACAATCAACTACCATAATACCCCTTAATCCCCCTATAAATCCCTCACTTGTAATCCTAGAAAAGGACAGATTCTCTTGATATATGTAATACACTACTTGTACCAAATACGAACAATATAGTGAATCTTTGGAGGCCCCGTTCCTCTCCGTGGTTTTTCACCCTTGATTAAGGGTTTTTCACGTTAAAAAGGTTCTTGCCAATCTGCGTGTCTTATTCTAATTTATCCCGCACTCCATGGTTTCAAACTCCCTTTTGCAATTAGGATCGAGGGAGGTACCCTGACATCATATACGTCGTCCCAATCCTAGTGAGGAGAAATCCATCAGCATCAGTGGTCATGGCATATTGCTAAAGTCAACCATAATCTGTGAATAAATATAATTAATTATTTGTTAATTACTTGAATTAACTATTTATTCACTACCGGCGTGGTACTAAACCTAATGGGTCATACGCAAATGAGATGCGATCGCAAAAAACCGAAATTTTGTTCTTGAGGGGCTATTTTTGCTAAAGTTCAAAATGTTGGACTAAGAGTTTGCAAAATGCATACGGATGGATTTTGCAAAATAGCAAAAAAGTGGAATTTTCATGTAATACATGAAAAGCTTTATATAGGTATAGTTTCTCGCAGCTGAACGAGAACGAAGAGAGAGGAAGCGCCGATGCGAACGAGCAGAAACCTTACAGCCGCTAGCACGGTGAACACCCTTCTCCATGTCCGGTCATCCGCCTCCACCATCTTCCCCTCTGACGTGCGAATACAGTGAGCAAGTCAGGCGAGTTTCAAAGCCGAGGCTGCGACAAGGTGAACCTCACGGCCGACTGCCGAACCATCGCGAGCATCTCAACATCAACTAGCATTAGAGGCCGGGTATCTTCGAGGCTCAATTCATCAGGATTCGAGAATCGTTTTGTGGCATATTCGACCCGCCAAGGTATATCGATAAACTCGTACCACGATTAGAAGCATAATAGGATCGCGATAAAATTATATTAATTTTATTATATCATGCTTATTTTACATGTGATGTATGTGTTTCGATTATTATAGCATGTTAATATGATCCTGTATTCGGGTACATCGGGATTAATTTTTTAAAATTTATGCTACCAATCTTACGTGTTTTTCGACCCCGATAACCCAACACTTTCAATCTTTCTTTTCCTTGCAGGATCGGCTATAAAGCGTATATCGTTCTATGGTGGCCAGTAGTGCTGATTTAGAATGGTATTAAATCTTGAGCATATGTACTTCTATACCATGCCACCGTATAGCATGGATGGACATAATCGTGCACATAACCGTATAGCATGGATGGACATATCGTATACATATTTGTATACAGTATAGTATTGCATGGATGGACATACCGTATATGTATTTGAATACCGTATTTATACAAATATATACAAAAAATTATTAAATTCTCAAAAACTATTTTAACAATATATACAAATGTATATCTACAATCATATTTTTAATCATAAATATATACAAGTCTAAAACTATAATTTAATATAAAACGTATAAATTAAGTAAACAAACCATATTTTTTGTAAATCTTGGTCGAAATTGATAGATCTACACAATACTAACTTAGAGCTACGAATTTTAGCAGATATTGTGATTTGGGATGAAAAATTTCGAAAATGTGGGAGGGGGTGACGGAGATGGAAGTAAAGGGAGAATGAGAGGAAATGAGCTGCGGGCTGCGCTCACGCTCGGTATAAGCAGACGCCCAAACCACCATTTATAGTGATGCTCCTAACACTAGTCTGACTGGCGTTTTTCGCCCTTTTATCGCAAGTTAAACTGCCATTAGTTTCTATCGCCAGTTTAACTGGCGTTTCTCTTGCCATGTAAATAAAGCTAGCCATGTCGCGCTGAGGTGGCATGCTGTCGCCAGTTTAACTGGCGGCAAGGTTTTCATTTTTGTAAATAGTGTAAAATGATTTTATTTATAATTTTAATTAAAATTAATTTAAAAAAAATCCATAAAAGACAAGACAAATAATAATTTGGAGGATTTAAAAACAATATTGCTTTGGGTTTTTTATTTTATTTTTTATTTTTATTTTAATAAAAAATAGACTGACCGGCTTAAAATATCTACCCACACCTTCGCAGAATGAGCTCATCTGGCCAACTCCGGCGGCGGCGGGGATCCTCGTTAAAGCTCAATTCGAATCGCTAAGATGGAAGCGCTGAGGAAGCAAGCAAGCAAGCTCAGAGAACAAGTCGCCAAGCAGCAGCAGGTGATCATCCCATCGAATTCGCTTTCTGGATCTATTTCTTCTTGAATCTATCTTCAGTGACGCATTTAATAATTCATGCTTGGAACTTATTTCATGGAAGATCACTTAAATGTTAGAGATTCCGGACTTGAGATTAATTAAGTGAAGCTATCCTTTTGTTGATTAGATCTCTAGTCTCAGTGGTGGTGAAGTAAATTTTAGGTTCTGATGTTATGTGTTTTAAGTAGCCAACAAAGATCCCTGGCATGTGGGGTAGAAGTTATTTTAGTAAACAGAAAGCAATAATTAGCGCTGTACTAACAACTGATTAGAAAGCTCAGTGTTCTAAATTATAGATAGACCGTTACTTCTCAAATATGTGCAGCTTCTAATCAACTTAGCTTCTGCCAGTGAGTCGCTATTTTAAGAGAAGCATCACTAGGATCCTGTTTACGGAGTCTCAGGCCTGATTTAAGTTAATCGAGACAAGTGTTTCTTTCATATTTCTGTTGTTACACTTCGTAACTAACCTTTTTTTTCCCCCTTCTGTAGTTCAGATTTAGGTTAGTAATGCTTAGGCATTATATTGATGAATTCCAAAATGTCTTTAAATAGAAACATCTGGTAAGTTACTTTGTAGATCTTACTTGTTTGAGTATCTATCTTGTAATGGGACTGTTACCATTTCAATGAGTTCACAAATTTAATGTGACATTTCAGTATAGCATCATTTTAAGCTACATAATTACACTTCATTGCTAATATCTTATTGAGATATTCTTTCTCCTTATAGTTTGCTCTTGCTGCTACAGGCTGTTATAAAACAGTTGGGTGGAACTGGCTATGAGAGCTCTAATGTGATGGTTATAGATGAAGCTGAGCTACAAAGGCATCAGCAACTGGACAAATTGTACAAGTCCACTCGTACAGGAAGGGTATGATTGCATTTGGATGCCAGTAGTCCTCAATAGGAGTTCATTTCTTTCTCTTTCTAGAGAACAGCTTATAGCATGTTTTGGATTGAGGGAAACTAGGGAAGGGGAGGAGAGGCAGTTCTGTTATGATTGACAGGGCTGTCGTGGTAGTGGAATGGTGTGTTAGTGTCGCATGATCCGTTTTGTCTGTCATGTAGAACTGAAGGATAAGTTGCTACTTATATACCAAGCCTATACGTATCAGTCTTTTAGGATGATTAGATGTATCTTACTATTCCAGTCAGTGGAAGTTGAAATGGACGTTAGTCAATCTGTGCATACTACCTAACCTCAGCCACAACCTCATGACTTAACTGCATGATGGTGCTACTTCTTGTTCTACCATTGATGTTCTATATTTAAGACATCCTGCGCAAGGGTTCTGATTGGATCATTGCCTGATAATATGATTATAGGCAGGTAAAGTTTAGGACCTCCTATTTACCTAAGATGTTGAGAATAACAAAATCCCCTTAGCTTGCATGTCTAAGATGCCGTATTTTTAGTCTTACTATGAGTCGATCAGCAATGATTAAGCATCACGACTGTAATTCATATATAGGTATGCATTGTCCTGCCCTCGAGTAAACCATTATTGTCGAATAATAAGGTTCAAACACAGTCATACCTTATGTACATGGGAGCCAAAACTTCTACAATGTTCAGCTTTGGAATGATGATCAACAATAGTGAATTTGTCTAAATTCTACTTAAACCTATGCCTAATGTTGGAGTTCAGTTCACAGGATTTTCATATTGGACCTAATAAACTCGTTTCCATTTCCAGGATTTTCAGAAGGAAATTGTGCGAGCAACTGAAGCCTTTGCAGCAATTGGTTATAGACACATTGAAATAGGTGATTGCTTTACTCTTCTTACATGACCTTGTTACTTTTGACTTCTGAAATCCTAAAACTTGTTGCCCTTGCAAGCATTTTGTACTATTATTATAAGAATCACTTATCCAATATGGTCTTTATGAATAGGTAATAAGTTTTCAGAAGAGTGCTGTAAGTATGGAGCTGAAAATGTTGTCGACAATGGCATGCTTTCAAAAGCAGCATCTTTATATGGAAGCGCAGTTATCAATGTTGAAAAGGAATATGAGGAGCACAATAAGTTTTTGTCTTCCCAGGTAAACATGACAGCTTTAATTTATTTCATTTGTTGGAATTTTTACGTTGCCGTGTGCTGATGATCTCTTGTATTTATCTTGAGAGGACTTGTACTCATGCATCTACACCTGGGCTTCTACTGTTACTAATTGAACTAATAGGTTACTATTCCTTTTTGTTCAGTTCCAATCCAAGAAAAGCTGATAAATCAAAATTTTGTATTTGGTTCTTCAATTCTTCATTATAAATTACGAATTGAGCTTGCGATTTGACTCTAAGATTGCATATAGATGGATAGAAGTGACTTCCTAACGTGTTTGGCCTTCGATTTTTAGTGTTGTTAGTTTTTTTTTTTTTTTTTGGCAGAACCTAGGAATAACCCCAGAGCGAAACCTGGACCATTAACTCATTGCTGACAGCATCTATATCGTACAGGATATTCATACGGAAGTATACATGCCAAGAAGTTTATTACTATGTAGTTTGCTGCATGTTG
Source organism: Xerophyta viscosa (assembly GCA_002076135.1). NCBI lineage: Eukaryota > Viridiplantae > Streptophyta > Magnoliopsida > Pandanales > Velloziaceae > Xerophyta > Xerophyta viscosa. The sequence continues at coordinate 888,401 of MJHO01000012.1, forward strand.
GTCCCAAAGTAACAATTGAAAATCACTCCCACATGGGATTGCCACATTTACATATATACATATACATATGACATATATATATATATATACGTATATATACATACGTACATATATACATACGTATATATATACGTACGTATATATATATATATGTATATATGTACGTATGTATATATATATGTATATATGTACGTATGTATATATACGTATATATACGTATGTACGTATATATACGTATATATACACGTACATATATACATACGTATATATATACGTATGTATATATGTACGTGTATATATACGTACATACGTATATATATATATATACGTATATGTACATATACATATATATACGTATACATACGTATATATATATATGTATATATATGTATATATATGTACGTACGTATACATACGTACATATATACGTATATATATACGTATGTATACGTACGTACATATATATATATATATGTGTACATATTATATATATATATATATATATATATATATATATTATATATATATATATATATATACATACGTATGTACATGTATATACATACGTATACATATATATACGTATGTATATACGTATATGTACGTATATGTTATATATATACGTATATATGTACGTATGTATACATACGTACATATATATATATATAGTATACTATATATATATATATATATATATATATATATATATATATATATATATATACACGCATATACATACGTATATATATATGTATATGTACATATATGTGTACATATATATTATATATATATACGTATATATGTACGTATGTATATATACGTATGTATATGTACATATATGTGTACATATATATGTATATATATATACGTATATGTATATACATATATATATATATATACATATATACTTATATGTATGTACATATATATACATATGTACATATACATTTGTACATATGTATATGTGTGTGTGTATGTACCACTGTGTTATGAACCGACTCGGATCGGCTCACGTCGGCGGCCCGGACGCGGTGAAGATAGACACCGGCGGCCCGGTGGCAGCTCTACAATCTAATTCTACAACTAAAATATATAAAAGGACTAATTTTCTTCCATAATAAAAATAAACATTATATACTTATTTATAGAGGCTAACCCTCTATGTTATTTCCATAATATTCTCCTACATATTCTATTAATAAAATATCCAAATATGATATTTTCTACTACAAATATTCCTATTACAGATAATCTTATTAAAACTATTCCTAATACAACTCTGACTAATATGAATTTGATCCGTGATCTGTGTCCTCATGTGGCTCGAACCCCTTTAATTCCGTACATAACATTCCACCCCTCTTGGAAAGCAACCTTGCTCTCAAGGTTGCAGTACTCGAGAAAATTGATTTCGTCCGAACCACCAAAATAAGTATGTTGATTGAACTTGCAGCGGGTTGAACCTATGAAAATAGGGGCGGGAAATTTTCAAAATAACATATAGCCAATACAGTACTTGTCCAACCATCAAGGAAGGATTATCTCCAGTAACGTCAATAGGTTCCTCAAAATATCCACTGTCGCACAACTCAAAAAACAAGGCTAATCGATAAGTAAAGAGAAGCGAGGTGCAGTGATTGCTTGCTCTTTTCAGCTCTCCTTGAATATCGTCTTTGAGACCGTCAATAAATATATTAATGACGTGTTGTTCAGACTCAAATTTTATGTCAGCCTTATGTTTCGAAAACTTAATCCAATATTGCGCCACGGAGTCTTCTTGCCGAATAGTTCGAAGTTCTTGAAGGCACACATTATTCCTTTCGACATCTTGTTGCACAACCAATTTCCTCAAGAGTTCTTCATTGTCTTTAAACATTTCTTCCAATTTATTTTGTATTTTCTCACATATAGTAGATAGGAAGTCATGAAGCTGATCTGTTGAATGAGATACTGGCTGCACGTGATGATGAGTATCTTGCAGTTGCGATGTATGAAGTTCGGGAGGAAAATCATAGCTCTGTGGTGATGGGGATTGATTGTAACACCATTGCGGTGGTAATTGAACATATGGTGATGTGGTGCGTGCGGAGCTCCACATTAACCATAGCTAGCTATATTTGAACTTCAATTTTATTATTTCACTCTTAATATGAGACTAACCATAGCTAGCTCCACATTATTAGTGGGGTTTTATGATATCTTTATGGGCTTTTGGATCCAATTAATTAGGATCATTACACACTGTTTTATGTGCAGGACGGCACGAGGTGCGTGCGGAGCTGTAGTCCGTGCCTGTGTGCCGAGCTTTAGTCCATGCCTACCAAAAAAATCGGTACAGGTGTCACTACCGACTATGTCGCCTGGCACGGGCAGCAGTCGGCACCTTTTTTTAATTACTGCCATGAAGGGCGGTAGTTTTGACTTAGCTGGACTAGTGTGTTTGTTTTAGCTGATGTGATAAAAGCCAATGAAGGGTTGGCTTTTGACTGCGCGTGCACTTGGTACACGCAGTCAAATCAATTATTATTTTTTTAATTTTACTTATGATTTTAACTATTTGATTTGAAAGTCTTAACTAGAGTTTTCAGTTACTAGCACCATTTCTATCTGTTTACTCATTACCACTTCGAAACCGTTTCAACATACTTCTCTCTTCATTTTCACGTTTCATTATTCATTCAATTAGATGACATCACAAACATTTCAACCAATTAATAATATTGGTTGCAACATGGTAAATCTGTAGATGCCAACAGATACTAGATGTATGTAATTAGTCATTTTTACAAAAAAGGTGGAGTTTTTTGGCTGAAACAATACTAGGCCAGAGGCTATCTGGATGTCAAGCAATGCGATAAATGCGGTTTGAGATTCGCAATGCTATGAAGGCGCACTTATATTTGGAGAAGACTGTGAGGGACAAGCAAAAATAAAGGGGTGATACGGATTACTATTAGGAAATGAGAATAGTTAATTAGAGATTTTAATTAGAATGTTTAGTAGTAAATTTATTTGAGATATTGTACTAGAAGATATAGTAGGAGATATGCTTTTTGATATTCGTAATATTTACTTTAGGAATGTCTATTAGTATGTATAGGGATGATTGTACTAGGATTTAATCATGAAATAAGAAAACATCATTATTTATCTCTATCGTCTCTCCTTCGAACATTAATTCTCTCCACTTTCTACTCATATCTCCTATCAATTGGTATCGGTAGTCACCATCTATTCGAAAAAGGGAAGAATCCAGCCGAATCAACTGGCAGCCTGGCCGACATTCCCCTCACCGAGGTTGCAACCACGATTCCCGCCGCTACCGTTGGATCTTCTGCTGCACCTACCGCAACCAAGGGTTTCACCGCTACCAACGTTGAATTAATGCTCCATGCACAGATTGTGGCCCAAACGCATGAAGCTCTCAGCAACAACTCTCCACGTTGGCGAGCCTCTTCCAACAGTCGGAGTCTGATGCGTGAAATTTAACAAGTGTATGTTATGTACGGGATCGAAGGGGTCCAAGCCATCAGAAGATACGGATATGAGATTGAGTCAGAGATTAGGGTTTCCTGCATAATAATATTAGGAGCTTTATTTGGAGTATTTAGGAGAATACTTGTATTAGGAAAGATATTATTTAGGAGTTATTTTAGGAGGATATTTAGAAGAAGATTTGGTAGGATCTTGGAGGGCTAGCCTCTATAAATACTCGATATATTCATTACTTTTGATTATGGAAGAAATATAGTAATTTTAGTTACAATAGTTTGTAGTTGTAGTTTGTAGAGCCACCACCGGGCCGCCGATGTCTTATCTTTGCCGCGTCCGGGCCGCCGACGTGAGCCAATCCGAGTCGGTTCATAACAAATTGAAATGTTATGACGGGATTGAAGGGGTCCAACCCATCAGAAGATACTTCGCCGCGTCCGGGTCGCCGACGTGAGCCGATAGTCGGTTCATAACAAATTAAAATGTCATGTACATGATCGAAAGGGTCCAACCCATTAGAAGATCCGTATCTTCTGATGAGTTGGACCCCTTCCATCCCGTACATAACAGTGTACTAGTCGCTCAAGTAATATATAGTGAATAGAGTTTTGTTCCCATGAGGATTAAATTTGTTGAGTACCAACCTAAGTTTAATTATGATTTTATTTAACTAACTGAATTATGATTTTATAGTTGCTACGATAATCTAATTCTTTTATCTAGTATTCAGAACAATAATAATTTAAATTCCAGCAAGTTCTCTTTATTATTTAATAATCTCTTGAGTTATATTAAAATCATTTCTCTCGTATTAATCTACGATATCTCTATGAAGGGTGATCGGAGAGAAATGCATTAATTATTTGGGACTTTATTTGCCTCATGAATTGTTTGTAGATATCATTATTCTACATCACTTCGTGGAATGTTTCATAACACAAGATTTGAGTGGTGGCCAAATTACTCATTTCTATTGATAATGATGGAACATTCGATATTAAATAAAAATATATTCTGAATAACTTGATAAAGAATTTTAGATTTTCGTAGTTGGACTAAAAATTGTGTCCTCAAAAATTATTAGTTCATGGAGAAAAGAAAGAAATCATATATAAAAGTGTTCATGATTACATGCATTAGCTACAAGTAAGAAGAAATTTCCTAGCCTCCTAGTCTCTAAATCCTCTAGCCAAGATGTCCTCAAAGGTGTCTCTTAATCTGTGTATTTATACTGTTGTCCAACACCCTTATCTTAGGTAAAACTTGATGGATGTTCCCCGCTTTGTCATTTTCCATTCCTATCACATGCTATTTTGGTTTGTTTCATCTAGCCGTTTAAGACATGTATTCAAATTTCAGCTTTAATCTCAGCCACTAGTTCAATGCATGTTGCTCCGTTGATTGCTTGCTCATTTTCCTCCAGCTTGCTCCTGCAAGTAATAGCTTCCAATGCTCATTATGGCCTTCTTGGGCAATTGAACCTTTAATATGTATATAACTCCAATTCAGGACTTTTTACCCACAAACAACCACATAAGTCATAAGATAAGTGTATAATCCGAGCTAAGTTTGTATACATAAATTGGACTTGTCAAATACGCCCAAATTTAGCATTTTGTTTGTCCTCAAGCAAACCAAAAATAAAAGGTTTACTCAAACATGACCAAATTAGTTGGGTTTCATCAAGTTGCATGAATTAACATATAATCTCCCAAGCATATTAAGGAAAATTCAAAAATATTTCAATCAATTGCTAATCATGAGGACGTAACTCAAACACCATAAGTAGAATTTACAATTCTTGAGAGTGTGGTGTGCAACAACATTCAAACCAAGGCACTTAAAATCATATAACTACAATAATAATTATAAATGATTTCAAAGATCAATCTCCTAAACCAAAGCACTTTTCTTTAAGCACAAGTTCTAGAGATCTATCGACAAAATCAAACATAATTATATCATGCAATTAGATTTTAAATGAACAAGGCAAGACTGATATTGAGTGTTCAGAAATATTCAAGAATTATAAATGCATGTTATGAATTTAAATTATGTCATCATGAAAGCAAAATTAGTCTATATCTTTCACTTACCCTTAGACACTAGTAAGACCTAATGATTTTCATGCAAAAAGTCATACTCAATTCAAAACAATCATTACTAAGCAAATTCTAGTCGGTTTAAGCTAAAAAAATTTTATTTTTCATTTTTCATTCCCAAATTTAAAATAAACATTGTCAACAATGTTTCAAATTAAGCGTAAGAGATAGAGTGAGAAAGAAACTTCCTTTTGCTCGTGGTTGAATAGTAAGTGTTGGTAGTTCATTTGATAGAGTCCTAAGTTCAGCCTGGCTTGCAGCATTATTTCCATCATCTCTCCATTTTTATTCCTAATTAAAAACAAAGAAAAAAGGCTTATAAGAAAAAACTATACATTTAGAAAAGCTAAACACGAAATAGAATTGAATTGCTTGGGTTTCCTCCCAAGAAGCGTTCTTTTAGAGTCATTAGCTTGACTTCCTCCATTCATCATTCAGGATCCTTCAACATAATGGTGGTCTTGTTTTCGTTACAACTTACCTCAAGGTAAGGATTCAAAAGATGTCCATTCACCTTAAATGTTCCTTTTTTTTTCATGATAAACTTCAACTGCAGCATAAAGAAAGACTTTAGTGACAACAAAAGGACCTGACCATATGGATTTCAACTTACCTGGAAATAATCTAAGATGAGAATTATATAATAAAACTTTTTGCCCAACTTCAAATTCTCGTTTTAGAATTTTCTTATTATGCCATCTCTTTGTCCTCTCCTTGTAGATCCGTGCATTCTCATGTGCTTCGTTTCGATACTCCTCCATCTTATTCAGTTGCAATAACCAGTTCTCTCCTGCAGCGTATGTATCAAAATTCAAAATTTGAATAGCCCAATATGCTTTATGCTCAAGTTCGACAAGTAAATGGCATGCATTTCCAAGGATTAACCAGTAAGGAGACATTTCTATGGGAGTCTTACAGGCTATCCTATAGGCCCAAAGTGCATCATCCAACTTAAGGGACCATTTCTTCCTAGATATGTTCACTGTTTTCCTATAGGATTCTCTTAAGTTCTCAATTGGACGCCACTACTTGACCACTGGTTTGAGGATTGTAAGGGGTAGCTACCTTATGTATAACACCATATTTTGCCTAAAGTGCTTCAAATTGCTTGTTGCAAAATTGTTTACCCCCATCATTAATGATAGCCCGAGTTTCCAAACCTGGTGAATATGCTTTTTTTAAAAAATCTAACCACAACTTTATCATCATTTTTGGGAAGAGCAACAGCCTCTACCCATTTAGACGCATAATCTATGGAAACTAGAATATGTCGGTTAGAAAAAGGAGGAAAAGGTCCCCTTAAAATCAATCCTCCAAACATCAAAAAGCTCAATCACAAGAATGTTATTCAATGGCATCTCGTGTCTTTTGGAAATGTTCACAGGCACTAACATAAGCATAACAATTTTTAAAAAGAGTAGGCCAATAAAAACCTGATTGCAAAACTTTCGCGATAGTCTTGTCGACACTGAAATGTCCACCGGCCTCGTGTCCATGACAAAGCTTAAGTATTCTAGTTATCTCGTGTTCAGGCGCATAACGTCTAATCATTCGGTCAATACAAAATTTAAACAAATATGGTTCATCCTAAAAATAATGCTTAACATCAAATAAAAACTTTTTCTGTTGTTGACAAGCGAAATCATTGGTAATAATGTTACTAACCAAGTAATTAGCACAATCTGCATACCACGGTAAATTTGGGACATTAACTGTGAATAATTGTTCATCAGGAAAAACTTTTTTGATAGGTGGATCATTACTATCATGCTCAATTCTAGATAAGTGATCAACAGTTAGATTCTCGGTTCGCTTTTTATCATTAATTGCGACATCAAATTTTTGCAACAAAGTTATCCATCTAATTAACGACCTAGGTTTGGCGTCATTTTTAGCAAGCAAGCACTTAAGAGCTGAGTGATCAGTATATACTATTACCTTTGAACCAATTAAATAAAATCCGAGTGTGTCACATGCAAAACTACAACCAACATTTCCTTCTCAGTAGTAGCATAATTTCGTTGGGCTTCAAAGTTCTACTAGCATAGTATATTACATGAAAAGATTTATTTCTCCTCTGCCCTAAGAGTACTGCAACTGCTACATCACTCGCATCACACATGATTTCAAATGGGAGCTCCCAATTAGGTGCCACAATAACAGGGCTGACATAACCTTCTCCTTCAAAGTGTTGAAAGCCTGCAAATAGTTGGAAGAAAAAATAAATGAAGCATCTTTAACTAGAAGATTTCAAAGTGGCTTAGTGATTTTCGAGAAGTCCATAATAAATCTTCTATAAAATCCTGCATGTCCAAGAAACTCCTCACACCATTTACAGTGGTTGGTAGAGGTAGTTTTTGTATCACTTCTAGTTTTGCCGTATCCACTTCAATTCGTCTGTAAGAAATTTTATGCCCAATCACTATTCCTTTCTGCACCATGAAATGACACTTCTCCCAATTTAAAGTAAGGTTACTATCCTTGCATCTTTTCAAAACCAATGAAAATTTTTTTAGACAAACATCAATTGAGTTACCAAAAATAGCAAAATCATCCATAAATATTTCAATAAATGTTTCTACCATATCTGAAAAAATTGCCATCTTGTAGGTGTATTATATAGCCGAAATGGCATTCTCCTAAATGCAAGCATTCTAGAAGGGCAAGTAAATGTGGCTTTTTCGTGATCTTCTAGAGCAATGTGAATTTGGTGATATCCAGAATACCCGTCTAGAAAACAATAATAGGCATGACCAGCTAACCTCTCTAACAATGAATGGCAAAGGAAGAGATCTTTTCTAGTTACATCTTTAAGTTTCCTATAAATCCTATAATCAATGCAAACACCACAACTTGTCACGGTCCTAGAAGGTATCAATTCGTTTTGTTCATTAGTGATCACCGTCATACTACCCTTTTAGGAACTACCTGAACTGGACTAACCCATTTGCTATCTGAGATAGGTAGATAATACCTGAATCCAGAAGTTTGAGTACCTCTGCCCTCTCTACCTCCTTTAGGTTAGGGTTTTTAATCTTCTTTGGGGTTGAACGATCGGTTTGTATTCCTCATCCAACATAACTCGGGGCATGCAAATTGAAGGGCTTATCCTTTGATGCCTGCAATGGTCCATCCAATGGCTTCGTTATGCTTCTTTAGGACTTCAAGCAGCTTTTCCTCATCATTACAACTCAAAGAGGAAGCGATTATGATTGATAAAGTATCATTCGGCCCTAAGAAAGTATATTTTAAATAGCTAGGTAAAGGTTTTAAGTTCAAGATTAGGAGGCTTATTGATGGAAGGCATAGGCCAAGAGATGCGTTCTCGTATGTCTTCCTGCCTCGACTGCTTATTGGTTTCTACATGTGGACAACTCTCAAGTTGTGTAACATCTTTCTCAATTTCTTCTTCATTTGATGAACTTGTCCTGCACTTTTAAAATCTTTTCCAAGGAATCCAAATTCATATGATCTTCAAACATGTCACTAACTCATCAACTAAGTCAATATTATATCAAGAATCATTAGCATCTGGATATTTCAAAACATTAAAAATGTTGAAAGTTACTTCTTCATTCAAAACTCTTAAGAGTTAAACTTACCTTTTCCGAACATCTGTTAGTGCTTTACCCATAGCCAAGAATGGTCTTCCCAAAATGTGAGGAATTTCTCTATCTTCTTCCATATCCAAAACTTTAAAATATGCAGGAAATATGAACTTGTCCACCTTCATCCTCATACTCCTGTCAACCAACTGTAGAGAAATCGTGGTCGGTTTGCAAGCTCCAAGTCTTAGCTTCCTGAAAATAGAAAAGCATTAAATTAATAGTGGCACCTAAAGATCGCACAATGTTCTGACAAGGCTAAAAAGTTAGCTGCTTTATGATACGGTTTGATGGAAAGATGGTGTTTCATGAATCTATAGATCCTTCTCAGGCCTCAGCGTACTATGAACCAAATGTACACCAACAAAATAAGGAGAAGTATTAAATTCGAATACTTAAATTCGTGTGTCCGATACGTGTCCGTCGCATGTCCGTGTCTGACACATGTCCTACACTTCGATATGCTGTTCGAAGAAGTGTCCATGCTTCCTAGGTGTAGAATGGCCTCTATATGTATTTGGCATGCTAATACGTAAGTATAAGTATTTATATGGTTTACTTAGCATAAATTTGTTGGAGATGCTATGTAAACTGGTATGTTTCATTTACCTGATCCGGTTATGTATTGTAGGAATATAGTTGCCATCATAGAACATAAGCGTTGGTATCTATTTGCTCACAAGACGCTTAGAATCATTCAATTTATATATGAAAATAACCATTAATATAGTTGTTATTCTAGATCATGGAACCGTTGAGGGCAATGTCAGCTGGTGCTCCCTTGGAAGATGCTCGCCACCTTGCTCAACGTTACAGTCGCATGAGGCACGAAGCTGAAACTCAGGTAGGAATTCAGAAAATGTATTGTTAAATAGTGGAAACCACTTCGACTTTGTCATACCTTTTAGAGTCAAACCAAGTTTGGAAGTATGCAGGCTGCAGAAGTTGCAAGAAGGCAAGCTCGAAGTAGAGAGCCTCCAATTCTCGAAAATACCGCAAAGCTGCAGGCATCAGAAGCTAAACTGCAAGAACTAAAAGCAAACATGGCTATCCTAGGAAAAGAAGCTGCTGCTGCACTTTCGGCCATGGAGGCCCAGCAGCAAAGACTGACTTTTCAAAGATTAGTTGCTATGGTTTGCTTGTGTTTTTTTTCTTTTTCAGCTGATCCTATTTGATCTATGACATAGTTTCCTCCCTTATATGTAACCATCTTTTTGTAATCGAAGGTAGAAGCTGATAAATCATTTCATCTAAGGGTGGCTGCTGTACTAGATGATGTCGAAGCGGAGGTAATTTTATTGCACAAGCTATGAAATGTGAAATGTTAAAGACCTGCCAAAAAGTAGTAATTGACTATAGGAAACTTCTCAATAGATGGTTACAGAAAGACAGAGAAAAGAATCTGCACCACCTTCAACCACATTGCAACCTCACAAACGCTCTGAGCAAGCCTTGTATTTTCTGGCTGAGGTGATTCCCAGAACTTTATGTCACTGGAAAATAGAGAAAGAAATCCGTATGATGGAGTTACAATGTTACCTGCGTTACTATGCAGGCCATTTTTCCTTTCGAGGCTCAATCTGAGAAGGAGCTCAGTTTGACAGTGGGTGATTATGTTGTTGTACGCAAGGTACTTTTACTTAACTTTAATGGATAGTCAAATCGACTATGTTACTTGATTATTTGTTTTTAATGCCTTAACCTGTCAGATATGATCCTTCAATATTCACAAAAGGTATCGCACTTTAAGAGTACCTGTTACCTGTGTGAGTAGCAATTAAATCAGGTCCTGATCAGGGTTTACCGTGCCGGAGCTGCCGGAGCTCGGCATCTGCACGGTGCCGAGCCGGCCGGCACCGGCACCTCTCTCTCTCTCTCTCCCTCCCTCCCTCCCCACCTCTCTCTCTCTCTCTCTCTCTCTCCCCCTTTGTATTTTTTTTTTAATGTTGTCTTCCTCGCGAGGAGGAAGACGACATTGTAACGTTTTACTTTTTTTTTTTTTTTGTCGCCAGGCACGCAAGTGCCGGTCGCGCGCTTGCGCGTCCATTTTAACTTGCCGGTCGCGCTTGCGAGTCAAACGCGTGCCCACGCCTGCGCGTGTTTTTTTTTTTTTAAATTTTATTTTTAAACATAATAATATTAAAAAAAATAAAAAAATTATTATCGCAAGTTCAGGACATTCCGAATCTAAAATTTATTTTCTACTTTTGATATATAATTAAGCTTTTATATTTTAATTAGTATTTTTATTTTATTAATATTTATTATTTTAAATATTTAAATATTATAAATTGTACGGATCGGTACGGTCGGCACGTGCTGAGTTTTGGATTTACCGATACTCGACTCGGGATGGCACGGAAAACTTTGTCCTGATTTTATTCATCCATTACAACTGAAGACTTTTTCACCCTTTACAACTTAAGACTTCAATGATGAAATTTAAGCTGGTAGCTAAGACGAAGTTCGGTGTTAGTAATTAATGTATAATTCTTGAACCACATTGTGATAAACTTCCTCAGTTCATTACTCTTTTTCTGTTGTCCAAGCTCTTCTTTTCATTAAAAAGCATTGATGATATTGTACATACTGAAATATCAATATGTATAATGATTCAATGGAAATAGGCGATTGTCTGTTTGATGTAGTAGATCGGAACTACTGAATTGGGATCTCCAAGGAGCACCTTGGTAACAAAGTGCACGAGTAATATGAAAAATGTTCTTCTTGGTCTCTGTTTAGCGTACTTCAATGTGGATCGAACTTGGAGGCTGAAGAGATTATCTGTGATACTTTTCTGTTGTGTGGTGGTCTTTATTATCACTTAGTGAAAATCAATGGTCCTTGGAGTCCACGACCACCCTTGAGTACTTTTTACACAAACAAAACAGATAGACTATGCCTCAATTGAAATTTTTGTATGTTTCAGGGCAGTCCATCGGGATGGTCCGAGGAGAATGTAGAGGCAAGGCAGGTTGGTTTCCATCATCTTATGTTGAGAAGAGACACAATATCCCTACCAACAAAGTTTTCTTCTCGTAGGTGGTATGATTTGTAGGCTATACTTTTTTTTAGTTGCCTGTAAACTGGGGTTGCACTGAACAAAACAATCCAAACCATCTTTAGACAAAGCTGCAGATGTGGTTTTTTTTTTTTTCTCCTTATTGTAGCACATACTTGGTTTACCTGTTAATTATTTATTAAATTTCTTGAGATGGTCAAATTGGAAGTTCGTGCTACTTCTATTGTATGTGAGACACCAATTTCTGATCTTCTACATCTGGATAGTCCTCGCAATGGTATGTGGAATATTATAAAATTCTAATTTAGCTGACAGCATAAATTGTTTGTGTTCAATGCATGTTTAACTGTTTATTCCCTCAGCTGATTGGAAATTCGTGGAATATTTAGTATAAATAATAATTTACAGCGGCCGTCATAATAGTGTTTCCTTTGACAAAGACTGAGCGCTGGCACTGGTGGAATCCTTTGCACCAGAAATTGGTACTTCTAACTGTTTGAATTGTAGATTTTTTTTCTCTAGGGAAACATGTTTTCAAAAGCCATATAATTAGTGCTTAGCATTATCCGTTCTATGCAAACCAAAAAGTTCCTAAATAGCAACATTCCGGTTTCAGCAGTTTGGGTCTATTTGGTTTGTGATATTATTTTATAGCAAGTGCACTAGATCAACAACATCAACAATACAAACATTCCAGTTATAAGTTCCATTATAGTGTGTTGTAGAGGATAAAATGTATGCAGTTATGTTCTGGAAAAGGCTGTTCAACATTCAAAACACAAGCATACAAGTGCAAGAGTTCAAAGTACAAATAAATAAATCAAGATACCAACACAAGCATGAACAAGCACATACATAATAACACCAATATCAATAATAATAGTAATGATAATAGTGAGAATAATAATAATAATAATAATAATAAAGATAAAAGTAGTACAAGCTGTAGAAAAAGTAGCAATAAGGAATAAGAACAAGGAGTAGCTACTTGAGATTGTCTAAATTATGATGTCACTAACACGTAATTATGTCGTCAGTCCACTCTATCTATTAGGTCTTCGTTTCTATATAGGTAAGATTCTGTCACACCATTTTTCTCCAAATTATTTTAGACCTACTAATTATATTTTTCAAATTATAGTTAACTGTTTATACTTTCTAACTTGTATAGTTGGTTCTCCTACCGAAATGGCCAAACCATTGCAGTTATATTTTCCTCATTTTGTCCTCAATAGAAGCTACATGCAGTTTTATCTAATCCTGCATAAGGGCTTTGTCTTTGAGGGAGTGATTGCAGATCCACATCCTTCTCCTGCCACCTTCATCCGCTGGATATGATACCGTTTAGCTGGCCAACATTCGGTTGCCACATAACATAACAGGTCTTACAACAGTGCGATGCTATTTAAGTTCTATTGCAATGAATAACGGATGCCATCCTCCACTGATAACATCCAAGTGTATAAGATCGTATCGTACAAAATGGATTCGAGTCTGAATATTCCATGAGGATTGGATATTAAGTACTAGGTTTTTATTTTGGTTAGCCTCTTATTTAACCGACCGAATTTACTTTCATCAAATTGTTCAAAATGTCAGGCACATAATTATTCTTGCCATAACAATACAACTTCAATGATCAAGTATTTAGAACCATATTGATTCAACTTTTAGAAACTTCTCTCAACTATGTACTACTTTCTCTCGAGTTATATTAAAATTACTTACAGCCATGCAGGTTGATCGAGAGAAATAGGCAGCTAAATTACTCAAACGCATTGTAAAACAGTGAATATATGATATTGAACCAACATGTATTCTAAATCTCGCTAAAAGAATAAAGTGTCACAGTTAGACTAAAAGTGAGAAGCCATATAAAATAAAATGGAGGTCTTCGTCTAATTCTATATAGGTAAGATTCTGTCACACCATTTTTCTCCAAATTATTTTAGACCTACTAATTATATTTTTCAAATTCTAGTTAACTGTTTATACTTTCTAACTTGTATAGTTGGTTCTCCTACCGAAATGGCCAAACCATTGCAGTTATATTTTTCTAATTTTGTCCTCAATAGAAGCTACATGCAGTTTTATCTAATCCTGCATTAAGGGCTTTGTCTTTGAGGGAGTGATTGCAGATCCACATCCTTCTCCTGCCACCTTCATCCGCTGGATATGATACCGTTTAGCTGGCCAACATTCGGTTGCCACATAACATAACAGGTCTTACAACAGTGCGATGCTATTTAAGTTCTATCGCAATGAATAACGGATGCCATCCTCCACTAATAACATCCAAGTGTATAAGATCGTATCGTACAAAATGGATTCGAGTCTGAATATCCCATGAGGATTGGATATTAAGTACTAGGTTTTTATTTTGGTTAGCCTCTTATTTAACCGACCGAATTTACTTTCATCAAATTGTTCAAAATGTCAGGCACATAATTATTCTTGCCATAACAATACAACTTCAATGATCTAGTATTTAGAACCATATTGATTCAACTTTTAGAAACTTCTCTCAACTATGTACTACTTTCTCTCGAGTTATATTAAAATTACTTACAACCATGCAGGTTGATCGAGAGAAATAAAATAATCATCAGGAACTTTATCACTGCTACACAAATTGTATGTAAATATTTCTATTCTAATCAATTTGTGGTATGTTTCATAAAAGCATATTTATGATTCATTTTCCCTATTTCTCATAAAGCAACATATCAATTTGAACGGCAGCTAAATTACTCAAACGCATTGTAAACAGTGAATATATGATATTGAACCAACATGTATTCTAAATCTCGCTAAAAGAATAAAGTGTCACAGTTAGACTAAAAGTGAGAAGCCATATAAAATAAAATGGAGGACTTATATATCAGCCCCTCCATTGTTTAAAGTTTGCGAATAAACCCCTCGTTTTATCTTTAAATTTGACATCCTGAAAACGTATTTAGAAATATTTTTTGGAGAAATGTTAAACATTAAATTTGTAAATTTTGATGAAATTTACAACTATTATGTTAAAAAATTTTCAAAAAAATGCTTCTAAATAGATATTTTGAGACTCGAAAATTAGCGGGTTAATAGATAAATTTTGAAATCCACTAAGACTTTAAAGCGTCAAAATACTTATTTGAAAGTATTTTTTTAAAAAAATATTGAACATGAAAAAATTATATATCTCATCAAAATCTATAATTTTTATGTTGAAATTTCTAAAAAATACTTATAAAATGGTCAATATGGCTCTGGCACAAATATCAAGAGAGGGATTCTTTTTTCAAGTTAAAATAGTAATTAGAAAATCTAGGGGTTGATTTATATGAGTAGGAAGAACTTAGAGGTTGATTTATAGTTATTCCAAATAAAATTGTTAATTATTAGAACTACTCTGTCCCTGCCCCCACCACCCTCCCCCCCCTTCTTTCCCTTTTTCCGCTCTGTGTCTCTCATAAGTGCTCGTCTGGCTCTGCAACTCTATTTGCTGTTTTGGGTAATGATATCTCAGCCCTTGATTTCTTTTCCAGACCATAATCTCAGCTGTACCTGCTTTATTCATTTGTGCATTCTGCCTCATTTCCTTGCTCGGCTCCAGCCGCTTGATTTGTCTTGCTATTTCAGCATTACATCCCAGCCGTGTGTTGTGTTTTCTAATAGGGTTCAAATCTAGCCGCCCATGCTTTTTTTTTCTTTGTTTTGCATTTCCAGCCGTTGATTGCAGCTGCCTTTATTGTTCTCTTTCAATCAAGTTGTCCATTTTGTTGCTTATTCCCAGCCGTTGCTTATTCTTTTTATTCCTTTGGTCTTTATGCAAGCAGCGGGCTTCCATCATGAGCAATACATTGCAATGCGGAATAGACTATATAAACAAGTTGTCCATTTTGTTGCTTGTTCCCAGCCGTTGCTTATTCTTTTCATTCCTTCGGTCTTTATGCAAGCAGCGGGCTTCCATCATGAGCAATACATTGCAATGCGGAATAGACTATATAAATTTCCCCATGCAAACAATGGTTTCGAATGCTCATTACAATCTTCTTGGGCTTCAAATGCTAGCAATGGCTAGCGTCTTTTGGGCTTTACAAAATGTTTAAGAAAACTGCAGAAATCACACCGAAGAAAATTAGGATCTATCAATTAAACATCAAATGTGCATTTAGCTTCATTTAAAAATTTTCACCTAAAGTTAGTGACATAAACAATAAAACATGTGTTTACTTTATGCTAAATTTGTATGTAAAAATTAAACTTATCAAATACTCCTATACTTAGCATTCTGCTAGATTTGAAGTAAACAAAAAATAAAATTTGCTTAAATATAACCGAATTAGTTGAGTGCTTACCAAATTGCATGAATTATCATATCCACCTCCCAAGCATATTAAGAAAAAGCTAAATATTTCAATCAATTGCTAATCATGAAAATATAACTCAAAAATCATAAATAACGTTTAGGATTCTTTAAGTGTATGTGCAACAACATCCAAATCAAAGCACTTAATTTCATTTAGCTATATTCAACAATTATGAATAATTTCAAATCAATCTCCTAAACCAAGGCTTTTTTTTTTTTTTACCTTAAAGTTGTAACTGATCTTTTGAGGCGAATACCAACAATGAAAACAAACGCACCTGGTTACTTAATAAACATGAGGTACATGAATACTCCAAGTTACTAAGTCAAAGTAGCGGAAAAGATTATTACTTAACTTTTTTCCACATGTACTTTTTTTTTTAGCTTAAGCACAAGTTCTATAGATCTATGAATCAAATCAAATATAATTATAGCATGCAATTAGATATACTAGAATTAAACATGGTGTTGACGACCTTCCTCCGAATGGGGGAAAAAGGATTTGGAGTCGCCACCTAATTTTTATGGAAAATTAGGAAACCGGGATGAGGCACGTTGAGATCTTTGGGTTCGTTCGTCGGTTACGTATGGGGAAGACAGGACACCTCCACAGCGCCCCTCCGAAGAGGGTACTCTTGACTAGCTTATTTTAAATAAGATTTCTATCCTTATTTTATTTTAAAGATAAAAATATCATTAAAGTGCAAGAATCGGTTAACCGCCTCATCCTGACTTTAGTAATACCGTCAAAATCTAAGTGTCGAAAGTCTATATCGCGTCCCTATTTTTATTGATTTGTGTGTGTGAGAAATATTATTTTTTATTAAGTTGGGCTCAGCGCGTTTCCGTTTCCTCTCCATCGCCTTTTTTTTAGATATTTAGAGATATAAAGTTCGGATAAACCACCTCACTTTGATCTCAGAGTTTAATTAACCACCTTGCTCTGTGTTTGTCTTTTTGAAAAAAGTTTTAATTACGGCATAAAGATCGGTTAAACCGCATCACTCTAGCCTTGATTTTGGAAGCTCTTTTAAAATGTTTAGAATTTAGAAAATATTTAATTGAAGTGTAAAGATCGGTTAAGCAGCCTCACTCTAACCTCAACATTAACTTTTCATTCTTGAAAATATTTTAAATTTAGAAAATATTTAGTTAAGGTGTAAAGATCGGTTAAACCGCCTCACTCTAACCTCAACTTATTAAACTTTTAAAAATCTTTTATTCTTAAAAATATTTAAAATAGCTTAATCTTTTATTCTTGGGCTTAAAACTCGATAAAAGCTGATAAAAATTAAATTTAAACGCAGAATTAGTTGTTTGGGACCCAAATGACTCAGTTTGTAGCAACTTGAACTCGGTCAAAATTGAAAGTGGCTCACATCAAATGTGATTTGGCTCGATTTTGGTCAATTAGGCTCAGTCTGAATTGAGTTGGCTCGATCGGATTCGAAGATGGCTCGGTCGGATAAAAACTGACTCGGTCAAGAACGAGCCTAATCGAGAAACGCTGGACCCAGACGCGGGCGCGTCTGGGTCGAGCTCGGCCGGATTGGTCCGGTGCACGCAGCCGGACCTGGGCTCGGGTCCGGCGAATCGTTTTTTTAAAAACGATTCGCCTGGACCAAAATGCAATTTTGAAAAGTTATGGGTTAAATTGTAAAAACGTCGTCTTCTTCGTTTGTTTTTCTGTTTTTTTTTCTCCGGCGACGGCTTCGTCCGAGCCGTTAACGTCGGCGGCGACGGCTTCGTCCGTTCACCTCCCAAAGCTCAACCTAGGGGTATTCGAGGGTCCTGGACGCGATGGTGATGTCGAAATTTGATTTCGACGTTTATCCAGGGAGATATTTAAGTGTATATTTCGGTTATCGTTTTTAATTTTTAATTTCCACCGCCGTGGCTCGTCACCGACGAAGCAACGGCGGCGCCGTGTGATGCTTATCGTGTGGAGACTACAAAAAGTATAGTTTTTGAGGAGTTACCTGATGTTACGAAAAGTTGGCCGCGTTCGGTTGTTTACGAGAATAACTGCGGCGCATGGACGACGAGCTCCGCGAAGCTTCCCCGATCCCCTTAGAAGCGTCTCTAGAGTTCGAAGATTGCTTCCGTGTGGTCCCGTGCGCTCAACAAGCCCTATTTTTTTTCCGAACTCTCTCGCTTTCTCTCGCCGGAATTCCCTCCATCCTCCCCCTGCCGTTCTCGAATCGTCAATATATATGGGCTGAGAGGAGGTGCGACGTGGGTGATGCTGCGTAGTCGTGAGCGGCGATCACGGATCGCGACGATCGTGGATCACAACGACCATGCAACGGCTGCGTTGAGTTTTTAGGATATTACGCATAAAATCCTTATGTTTGCTAAATTGCAAAGACGGACCTCATGAATTTTGCAAAATCGCGAGCTTCTATTTTATAGTTTTTCAAAACTAGACCCTCTCGTTTAAATATTCGATTGTCGTAAAAATTTCTTATTCGTACGTTGTCTCGTTAGAATTCTAAATAATTCTATACGTCCGAATAGTCTCAAATTAAGCTAAAATAAATATAATTGTGTAAATTGAGATTTTAAACTTAATTGAATTTATCGAGTAAAATCGGTAAGATAACCCGGACAAAATGTGGTGTCTACACATGGCAAGAATGATGTTGAGTGCTCAAAACTTTCAAGAACTAAAAATGAATATTATGATTTCAAAATATGTCTTCATTAGAGCAAATTGAGATTCTAAGGCTCGTTCGTCGTTTACGTGTGGGGAAGACGAAACACCCCCACAGCGCCTCTCAAAAGAGAGTACTCTATAAGTGATTAAACATAATTTTGAATTTATTTTTGCACGAATTTTGTTATGTATAGATATATCGCTTTTATTTACCAAATACGTAAAAAGAGAATAAGTGTACACCTATTTCTCATTTTAATATTTGATAAATACATTTAAATAATGTAATTTACGATATTGGACCAGTATACACCTCCGTATTTTCTTTTATTTAAATAGGATTTGTCTTCCTCCAGTACGTATAATAGATGTGAAAAGTAGTATACACCACTTCTTTACAGCTACCATTCGTAGGCGAATTTCTCGTTCATATAAACTAAGAAAAATGAAAACAGCGGTATACACCGCTGTTCTAGTCCTTAATTTATATGACCGAGTAAGACTAATATCAAATAACGATATATTTATAGATATTATTTAATGAATAAATAAATGCACAATTTGTGTTGTGTGTGTGCTCAGCGTCGGAGGAGTGCATATTAATGTGGTGAAAATATTATTTTATTAGTGTTGGGCTCAGCGCGTTTCCGTTTCCTCTTCATCGCCCAAAAAGTTTTATTATGTTTTTGAGTCGTGTAATTTCCTTAAAATTTAGAAGTATACACCTCTAATTCTAAATGAGTTACAGGTACTTGTCGTTTGTTGTTATCGGGTTAATGTATACCGCAGAATTTTGAGTTTGCAAAACAATGTTGATTCGAAATATTTAGGAAGTATACACCTCCACATTTTATTTTGGGGTTACAAGTATACACCTATAACCCATGAAATTCATGCACAATTTCAAAATTCTTAATTTTATAAAATGATGTCAAATCTTGAAAGAAAATAAAAATCGGAAGAATACACCTCCGTATTTTATTTTTGGGTTACAAGTATACACCTATAACCCATGAAATTCATGGACAATTTCAAAATTCTTAATTTTATAAAATGATGTCAAATTTTGAAAGAAAATAAAAATCGGAAGAATACACCTCCGTATTTTATTTTTGGGTTACAAGTATACACCTATAACCCATGAAATTCATGCACAATTTCAAAATTCTGAATTTTATAAAATGATGTCAAATTTTGAAAGAAATAAAAATCGGAAGTATACACCTCCGTATTTTATTTTTGGGTTACAAGTATACACCTATAACCCATAAAAACCTTCATAATTAGTTTAAAAATAACATTAAATCACTTTTGGTCCCTAATGAGTTGAATTAGATCCAATTGGTCCAATCTAAAGTGAAGTTGGCTCAATAATAAGCTCATTTATGCAATTTGGCTCGGTATTTGGCTCGATCGTGTGATTTGGCTCGGTAAATGACTCGATCGGATGAAACGGACTCGCAAACTGGCTCATCCGCGCGACTTGACTCGGGAAATGGCTCGCCCGCGCGAAACGGACTCGAGTCCGGGCTCGCCCGCGCGAAACGGGCTCGATCTGGGTTCGGACCAGACGTGCGCACGGGCGCGCTCGCGCGATCGGGCTCGAACCATGGCTCGGATCCGATCGCGCGACCCAAGCGCGTCGGTTTAACCGACGCGCGCGCGCGCGTTTTAATAAACGGGCAAGCGGGTTGCGAATACGGGTTTTGGGCGCAGATCCGACCCATTTGGATCGTCTTCAACCCGTTAAGCCTATTATTTCTGCGTTTTTTTTTGTTTTTTTCGTTTTTTAAAAACGCCGCCGGCGGCGGCCGTTCGACCTCCGCCGGCGGCCGTCCGAAGGTCACCCTGGGGGTTTTTGGACGTCCCCGATTCATTGGTGATGTCCAAATTTTATTTCTACGTGTGTACAGAGGGATATTTGTGAGTGTAATTTCGGGTGAATTATTTCGTTTTTTTTTTTTATTTCCGACGCCGTGTTCGCCGGCGGCGAAGCCGAGGCGGCGTCCCATATTCTAAGACATGAGGAGAAGATTTTGAGATATTTACCTCGAGGTTTGGACGTGGATTCAGTTGTTGGGGGCTTTGGGCTTTGGATGTGTTCGGCCGGAGCTCGGTGCGGCGGCGGAGGTTCCTATCGGCGGCGGCGTCGTCGTCTCAAGAGTTTGAAGATGTTGGGGTAGGTGTTTACTCCTGTCGAAGGTGTGTGCGTCCGGCCGACCCTCTCTCTCCTTCTCACTCTCTTATTCTCTCTCTCTCTCTCTCTCTCTCTCTCGTCTCTATTTATAAAAGTTTCTCCCGTAACTTCCTTCCCCTTAAAAGTGGATCTAACAAACACCACTTGCATGCATTACATAATAAATCCATATGTTTGCTATTTTGCAACAATGGCCCCTCAATATTTTGCAAACTCAAGTTCACTATTTTGATCATTGGTATAATTAGACCCTTTAGATGTAAGATTTTGATTTTTATGATTAAATGCTTTTTGCATATGACTTGTATAAATGCTTTTTGATTTAAATGTGTCCGATTGAATCGAATTAAGTTTTATCGAATTAATTGGACTTTATTGGGCTTAATCAGATTTAATCGAGTTGATTAAATTCAATCGAACACAACTGATCTCAATTGGGCCAATTTGGCTTAATTGGGCCCTTTAAGCTTAATTGCGTCTAATTGGATCAAATCAGACCTAATTGGGCCTAATCGAGTTAGGTCGAATTTAATTATGCCATGCGGGTTCCAATTAGTGCAATTCGATTAAATGTAAGTCAACAGCCCGGACAAAATGGGGTGTCGACAGAGATATGCCCCCATTTTGCTGCAGTACATTTGCACATGAATTATAGGATCAGTGGTACCTTTGTACTTTTCAAATTCTGGCAGCGTGAACTCTTTTGGTATCTCTAGATCTGTGACAATGCAATACTGTGATGGGTCTATTGCCCCTTTGTTTCCTTCCAATGACTTGAGTTTGTTCAGAATATACTCCATTTGCTGAGTAGCTTGCTTATTCGTTTCTACTGATTGAGTTGATTGATTGTTTGCTTCTGCTGACTGAGCAATAACGGTTGCTGGCATCATGGGAGGTATAACCACAGTGTGGGGCGGCTCTTGAACTACTGGTAATGTTTGATTAGATGTGGATCTTTGGTCATGTACAGATGAAGAACCCATCTGCTGCATGCTTTGAAGTGATGCTGTTAGCGCTCGGACTTGAGCTGCGAGGTCTTCTTTCTTCTTCCTCATCACCTGAAGTTCTTCCCTAAGGATCTGTTCTGCAGTCTGATTAGTGTTCTCTTCGTAGCTTTCCATTATTCTTTTTTTGTTGTGAGCGTGCTTGAAATAGGTCTACACTCAGAAGTTTTCCAATGATGAAGTGATTTTGGAATTTTTTAAGGAAGAAAAAAAAAAAAAACTCGGAGAAAAGGAATTGCAAAAAAATAAATAAATAAATAAATAAAAGAAATATTAGAAAAACGACTGTACAAAGAAAAGAAAAAAAAAATCCTATTATGCATGCTTGTCTTATTTATATGGTGTGTGTCGCTATATGAGGATATATAATCTACGGGTTTCCTGAAGTGGCTGGGTTTTAAGGTTACCCATATGCATTACACATGAGCTCCACTATTGCACCAGAGGTTCAACTAATAACCCGTCATTGCACTATGTCAGATTTTACCTGAATGTTCATTGTAAAGAGCTCTTCTCGCTCCTTATCATTATGAGGGTCCTTAAGCTCTGGAATCACCTCCTCCTTGGCTCGGATCATGAGTGCAAGGGTTGGGTCCGCCTCCTCCATCTTGAGGATGATCGGCTCCTCTTCTTCTACCGTAGTGACTAGAGTCTTGCCCTTGCCCACGGCTCCCTTGTCTCTCTTTGGCGCCATCTCTGGATGGAGAGTCCAACACTCGGCTTGAGTTGTGCCCCTTCTTGTTGCAATGCGTACAAGTCTTGGCCTTTGTCTTCTCTTGAGTAGTTGCTTGAGCCGCCCCCTTCATTGCACCCGAGCCACCCTTGGCGTTCGGTTTGGGCATTCCACGCATCCTAATCTTCTCATAGACCATGGCTCTCTTGCATGCATCATTAATATCCTTAACAGGATTCAAATCAACTTCTTCAAACAATTCTTCACGCAATCCCGCCAAGTATTTTCGAAGAACCTCCGGGTCTTGTAGCCGCACTCCCATCACCAAGGCTTGCCTCCGAAATTCGGTTGTGTACTCTTGCACACTTTGGGCTTCTCCTTGCTGCAGGAATTGCCATGCCTTCCACCTCGCTTCCTCGTATCCCACGGGATAGAATTGTTCCTTGAGTTGTTTCTTGAATGCCGCCCATGTGATTCCCACGGAACCATACTCCCGTAGATGTGCATTCCACCAAATAAGTGCATGGGACGCCAACTTGAGCCTTGCGAACGCAAGATGTTGCGAGTCTCCATAGTTGTAGAGAGCAAAGTAACTCTCTAGTTGATCGATCCAGCCATCTATCTTCTCTCCATTCACTTCCCCATCGTACACGGGAAGCTCTACTTTTGCATCCACCTTGATTGGGGCCATGCCTTGGACCGCACCTTGCATGCTCCAATCGGCTTGCATCTCGACCTCCTCTTGCATGGGCTCCTTGCCGAGGCGCCTTGGGGTTTCAACATCATCCGGCATGTGGGAAGGCTCCCCTCGCTCCATGCCCGTGGCTGGTTGGGTTGTAGCCGCCCTTGCTTGGCTCATGGCCATCTCCTTCATGAGGTGCACCAAACTTGATGATACGATCCTGAGCCAAGACCATTCGTTTATCAACCCAGCCGAGGTATCGGAAGTTCCAGCCGAGGTGTCGGAAGTCCCAACCGAGGTGACAAGAGAAGAGATCGGCTCGCACAGGATATCGGGTGTCGGAAAGGGAACGAACGCTTCACAAGTTTCAGTACCGAGCGGACCAATTACTAGATCCCGAGCTCGACAAGCTGAGGTGACACTTCACGGGCTAATTAAAAGTATCTGGGCCGAGACAAGCGAAGCACTAGTTACTGAGCCTTGCATCTTAATAACCATTCGAGTCTTTGAACCCGAGGCTGAGGTGAGCATGGCCGAGGTGGGCGTGGCCGAGATGGGCATGCCGAGATAGTCTTTGCCGAGTTAGTCGTTATAGCCGAGGTCGTCTTTGCCGAGGTCGTCTTTATTGCCGAGGTCGTCTTAGCCGAGTTCGTCTTGCCGAGACCAATGCCGAGGTCGTCTTGCCGAGGTAGTCTTTTCTGAGAATGATATGACGACATGAGAAGGTGAAGCGCCAGAGACATGAGAAGAGCAAGCCAGAGACGGATAAGAATTTACTGTTTTACATACTTGTTTAATTACCGAGATGTCTAGAAACAATGAATCTAACTCATTGTAATCTCTGTATAAATACCCCATTGAATGAATGAAAGATCTTTTGGTTGATCAAAATTGTGAGTTAGAGAAACTCGTTGGTTCTTTTAGAACTTAGGACTTATCGGTTTGTCCGTGGCGTCCACCACCGAACTTATCAATCGATCTCCCGTAATCGATTGTGGCGTTCAAAGGCATATACCAAGGTTCTTACCTCTCTATAGGTAACGGGTCGAGGTGCCTGGCATATTCCAAGGTTCTTGCCTCTTTATAGGCAACGGGTCGCGGAGCCAACCCCACGGGAAGTTATCCAAGTTATCTTTATTTTATCTTATTTCCTTATCTACCTGAATGTACCTAGATAGATCTGAGTAGCTTCGGCTAAAGTCGTTATTTCCGCACCGTGTTCGTATCATTTGGTATCAGAGCTCAGTTTCTAGGTCAGGTATGTTATTTCGTTTTTGAAAAGTTTGCATTCAGTTTCGGCAAAATTAAAAAAAAAAAAAAAAAAGAGCCGAAAGCAAAAGTTAAAAAAAAAAAAAAAAAAAAGGAAGATTGAAAATTTGTTTGGTTTGGCATTTTAAGATCTTGTTTTTTTTGAACATTGGAATTTTGTTGGAATCTGAAAATCCGAGACCGAAAGGAGAAGTTTTGAATCTTTGTTTTGTTTTTGATCTCCACAAAAGAATACACAGATTGTTTGGTGATTTCTTGGTGGATTGTTATTCGGAAATTCACTTGTCCTTAGTTCGACTTAGAACCGACAGAGAATTTCTCAAGAGTGGTAAAAGGCAGTGTGGTGAGCACATTTGAGGGTAAAAGCCGTTGAGTGCACCACGAGTGTTTTGAGTGAAAATCCACGTGAGGGAGTAAGTGAGATCAGTTGTTTTTATTCTAACATTTCTTTGCAGGATCATGTCTCATAATTCAGAGCACTCCAACAAATTGGAAGAAGTTGAACCCAAACTCCTGATGGAAGCAATGATGGGAGAAATGAGACGGTTGATGGCACCGATACAGGAGCGATTAGATCGATTGGAAGAAGCGCGGCCGAGACCACCTCGTCGTGACCAACCAGTTCATAGACAAGAAGAAAATCATCAAAGGCCTCCCCGAGATGAAGATTTCGATTCCTTCAGTGAAGATTTGGAAGAGGAGGAAAACTACCGAGGTGATCACTACCGAGGTGTTCGCAACCGAGGTGTTAGAGATCGGGACAACAGACACCGAGATAACCGAGATCGAGAAGACAACAACCTCGGTAATATCAAATTAAAAATCCCAGCATTTTCAGGAAAGAACGATCCCGAGGCATATCTGGAGTGGGAAAAGAAGATCGAGTTAGTATTTGATTGCCACCGATATTCGGAGCTCAAAAAGGTAAAACTCGCTGCCATTGAGTTTACTGACTATGCTATAGTGTGGTGGGATCAGTTTAACATAATTAGAAGGAGAAGCGGGGCGCGTCCAATCGAGACTTGCGCTGAGATGAAAGAAGTAATGAGAAAGCGTTTCGTGCCGAGTCATTACTACCGAGGTCTATATCAGAAGTTGCAGGACTGATGCGTGTAAAATGTACCGCAAGTATACGGGTCGCACAAGTAATAAAGTGTGAATAAAGAATATCGTTCCCTCGAGGATTGTCGCGTTAACTACCAAATTTAGTGTAACCTTATAATTATCTAAGCGGTCGAATTTGAATGGTGTTTTATCTATTAGTAAAAAGAAGCAACTAAAATATAGAAATACGGGCGACTCAATCGATTAAAAAGACGGGATTTTGATTTCACCAAAATGTTAGGAAATCATATCAATGTTATTGGTAGCACCAAAAGATAAACTATCCAAATTACATATGAATTCGTTAATGATTACTTCTCTCTCGAGTTGTAAATCAACAATTCCTCATAACTAATTTCCTAGATCTCTCTATGAAAATTAATTAATGTTAATTGTAATTACTTTTCTCTCGAATCGTAACTACCTAGTTGTTAACAATATCTCCTATATCTCTATATGAAGAAGTTACTAACAACCGCATTAAGTCATACGAATTCAACAGAACCATCATACAAACTCCACATCTCTGTTTTTATTTATGCAATAATTCAATCTAATTCAAGAAAAAGCCCTAACTTCTCTCTCGAGTTGTCAGGAACCTAAAACTTACAATTTTACTACTGACCATATAGCAAAACTACAAGCTCTAAATTAGACATACACAGAATTCATAGATAACGCATTTAAAATAAACAACCAATAATAAAGATCAATCCTTTAACATATGGTTGCATCAAAACCCCTAAAATAAATTAGTTCATGATAATCCTAAAATATAATAACAAGATAAATCGTGGGATAAATGTAGAAGATGTATTTGCCGTCTTGTCTCCGACTATTGATTGCACCAGCCTCCACGATGTATTTCTTCTCCTCACCGTAGCTCTGATTCACCTCAGTTCTCTCTGGCCGCCGAACTTCCTCTCCTCTCTGTCGCACGACAACTACATATATATATATATTCTCTGCCCTCTGCCTCCACGATCTTACTGTGTTTAGTTATATAACTCCAATCTCAGCCGTGGATGTATCTCGTGTATTTATCCCAACCGTTGATGTTGCTTTGCTGCTTGCTGTTTTGTGTTTGGTGTTTGGTTATGTTAATCCAGCCGACTTATGTCACTTATGGTATCTTCCCTTTGATTTTCAGCCTTTAATTTCAGCCATCCAATCTTCATTTGCTCATATCCCAGCCATTCACTAATTGATGTTGTCTGTTGTTCATCATCCAGCTGATGCTTGCTTATATGTGTATGTTTCCATTGCATTGCTCAATCCAGCCGCACATAACCCTCTTTGCATATTTATCTCCAATTTATAATTTTTTCACCTAAAATGAACATATCATCAATAGAATTATTGTCTAATAAATGCTGAATTTGTATATAAAAAATTAAACTTATCAAATACCCCCAAACTTAATATTTTGCTTGTCCTCAAGCAAACTAAAAAAATTAAAAATCTGCTCAAACTTGAAGTGCTTACCAAATTGTTTGAATTATTATATATATCTCACAAGCATATTAATAAAAAGTTAAAAATATTTCGATCAATTGCTAAACATGATAATACAACTCAAACACCATAAGCATCATTCAAAAATTCTTGAATATGTACATGTATGCAACAACATCATTCAAACCAAGGCACTTAGACTCATCTTATCACAATCAATAATTATTATTGATTTCAAAGACTATCTCCTAAACCAATGCACTTTCCTTTGTTTTTTCTTCTTTTTTTTTTTTTTCTTAAGTCGTAACTTATCTTTTGACACGAATACCAACACTGGTGATGAAGGTACCCGGTTACTCAATAAGACGAACATTTAAGATGCTTTGCACACTCATGCTTTAAGTTACTGTTTGACGTAGAAATAAACATGGGGCTCATGAATATTCCTAGTTACTAAGCAACTCAATGCAGCGGAGTGGAGTGCATAACTTTTCAAATGCATTTTCTCTTTTTTTTTTTTTTTTTCTTCATAATAAAAATATAGGCAAAAGTTATAGAGACCTATCAATAAAATCAACAAAAAATTAAATCTTGCGACTAGATTTACTCTAAATGACCAAGGCAAGAATGATGATGTTGAATGCTCATAATTATTCAAGAACTAAAAATATTCGTTATGGCTTTAAATTATGTCATCACTAAAGCAAAATCAGTCCATATTTTTCACCTATCCTAATATACTAGCGAGACATAATAATCTTTCATACAAAGAGATCGGCACATTAGAATAGTCAATATTGAGCAATTTCTAGTCAGTTTAAACTCAAAAACTGTCCAAAAAAAATTGAATTTTCCACCCCCAAACCGAAAACAAACATTGTCCTCAATGTAAAGATAAATAAAAGTAAGAAGAAAGAATAATACTCCCTTGGGATGGTGATGAAGTAACTTCTCCAGTGAACCCCTGAAATCTCCAGAAAGTTGTGCAGCTACTTATTCCTAAACAAAATAAAGAAAATAAATAATAATAATAATGTAAAATGCTATAAAAAAGAAAAGATCAAAAACAAAAAAATGCATGGGTTGCCTCCCACGAAGCGCTTGTTTATAGTCATTAGCTTGACTATTCCTTGCTCTTTTGAGACTCTTCCAAATCCACCATGGTCGTCTGAAATTTAAAATCTTCTTCACTGAAATAGTGTTTCAAGAGTTGTCCATTCACCTTGAAAGTGCTATTATTTCTCTCATTTTTCAACTCCACTGCACCAAAAGGAAAGACTTTAGTAATAGTAAAAGGACCCGACCATCGTGACTTCAACTTACCTGGAAACAACTTAAGACGTGAGTTATATAATAAAACTTTTTGACCCTGTAAGAACTCTCGCTTAAGTATATGCCTGTCATGCCAGCGTTTGGTGCGCTCTTTATATAGTTTGGCATTCTCATAAGCATCGTGTCGGAACTCCTCCATCTCATTTAGCTGCAAACACCTATTATCACCTGCAACTTTCAAATCAAAGTTCAAGAATTTAATAGCCCAATATGCCTTGTGCTCAAGCTCAACCGGAAGATGACATGACTTTCCAAAAACTAATCGATAGGGTGACATTCCTATTGGTGTTTTAAATGCAGTCCTATACGCCCAAAGTGCATCGTCTAATTTAAGCGACCAGTCCTTCCTAGATGAATTGACAGTTTTTTCGAGAATTCGCTTAAGTTCCCTATTAGACACCTCTACTTGTCCACTTGTTTGAGGATGGTAAGGGGTTGCAATTTTGTGTTTGACTCCATACTTAGCAAGAAGTGCCTCAAATTGCTTATTACAAAAGTGTGAACCACCATCACTAATTATTGCCCTAGGAGTTCCAAATCTGGTGAAAATATTCTTCTTTAAAAATCTGATAACATTCCTAGCATCATTAGTAGGTAAAGCGACAGCTTCGACCCATTTTGAAACATAATCTACAGCTACAAGAATGTATCTATTAGAAAATGAGGACGGAAAAGGACCCATAAAATCTATTCCCCATACATCAAAAAGCTCAACTATCAGAATATTGTTTAAGGGAAGTTCATGACGTTTTGAAATGTTACCAGTACGTTGACATTGAGCACAAGTCATAACGAAAGTATAACTATCTTTAAACAAATTGGGCCAATAAAATCCACATTGTAAAACTTTAGCTGCAGTTTTCTGTGCACCAAAGTGACCTCCGACTTCACGTGCGTGGCAGTGCTCAAGTATACTATGTACTTCACATTCAGGAACACATCGTCTAATTATTTGGTCAGAACAACATTTAAACAAATAAGGCTCATCCCAGAAATAGTATTTAATATCAGATAAAAATTTCTTTTTCTGGTGATGAGAAATATCATATGGTAAAATCCCACTGACCAAAAAATTAACGATATCAGCATACCAAGGTGTATCACAGGCATCAACAGCATACAATTGCTCATCAGGAAAAACTTCATTTATGGATGCATCAGTACAATCATATGTAATTCTAGATAAGTGATCAGCAACCATATTTTCAGTTCCTTTCTTATCCTTAATTTCTAGATCAAATTCCTGTAAAAGGAGTATCCATCTAATCAACCTTGGTTTCGCATCAGTTTTAGCAAGCAAATACTTTAGAGCTGCATGATCTGTATAAACAATCACTTTAGAACCTATCAAATAGGACCTAAATTTATTACAAGCAAAAATGACAGCCAACAACTCTTTTTCAGTAGTCGCATAATTCTTCTGGGCATCATTAAGTAATCTGCTAGCATAGTATATACCTGAAATAACTTACCTGACTTTTGCCCCAGAACCGCTCCCACTGCAATATCGCTTGCATCACACATAATTTCAAATGGTTTCTCCCAATCTGGTGCAACAATCACAGGTGCAGTCGTCAATTTCTCCTTCAAACGATTAAAAACCTGCAAGCAGTCAGAAGAAAAATCAAAAGGAGTATCTTTATTCAACAAGTTACAAAGAGGTTTAGTGATCTTAGAGAAGTCCCTGATAAATCTCCTGTAGAAGCCAGCATGTCCTAAGAAACTCCTAATGCCCTTCACATTGGTAGGCGGTGGAAGATTGGCAATCACATCCACCTTAGCTTTGTCAACTTCAATGCCTTTCTTAGAAATCTTGTGCCCAAGTACAATGCCCTCCTGCACCATGAAGTGACACTTCTCCCAATTGAGAATTAGGTTAGTGTCCTTACATCTTTGTAAAACTAATGACAAATTTTCTAAACATGAATCAAAAGTCATACCAAATACAGAAAAATCATCCATGAAAACTCAAGACTTCGGTTTCCGAGGTCAGTAAAAAGGTTAGCACATCTACCCCCGAGACTAAGAACAGAGATATCAAGTGTTTTAAATGTCTGGGCAGAGGGCACATTGCCAACCAATGTCCGAACCAGAGAGTTATGATATTGCGAGAGAATGGCGAGATTGAGACTGATCAGGAGGATGAGACTACATCTATGCCTCCTCTAGAGGAAGACGAGGTTGAAGAATACCCTGCTCAGGGAGAACTACTAGTGACCCGCCGAGCTCTCAATATCAATACCACTGATGACACCGAGGTGCAACGGGAAAATATATTCCATACACGATGCCATATACAAAATAAGGTATGCAACATGATTATTGATGGTGGGAGTTGCACCAATGTAGCTAGTACTTTGTTGGTTGAGAAACTCGGGTTGCCGACAAGCAAACACCCCGACCTTACAAACTACAGTGGCTGAATGATAGTGGTGAGGTCAAGGTTAACCGACAAGTTCTAATTCCGTTCCGCATCGGAAAATATGAAGATGAAGTGACATGTGATGTAGTGCCGATGCAAGCTGGTCACATACTGTTAGGCCGACCCTGGCAATTCGACCGACGTGCGTCACATGATGGCTATACCAACCGATATTCCTTTACTTTCAAGAAACGGAACGTCATTCTAGTACCTTTGACACCAAAGGAAATTCATGAGATCAGATGAGAATCCAACAACAAGAGAGAGAGGAGTGAAAAGTGAGTTAGCGAGTGAAAAAAAAGAGAGAAGTGAGAAGAGTGTGAGAGAAAATAAGAAAGCTGAGGTAAAAATAGAGAGAAAGAAAAATTTCTATGTGGGTGAAGGTTCAGTGAGAAGAACTATGAGTGCAAAACAAGTGGTGATCCTGTTGGTATTCAAGGAAACATGCCTTAACACTAACCAATTTAGCCCTTCGTTGCCAGTTTCTGTTATTTCTTTATTACAGGAGTTCGGTGATGTACTGCCCGAGGAGATTCCCCGAGGTCTACCCCCGATACGCGGCATTGAACATCAGATCGACTTCGTACCTGGAGCTGTTATTCCGAATCGTCCTGCATACCGAAGTAACCCTGAAGAAACCAAGGAACTGCAGAAGCAAGTTGCTGAACTAATGGACAAAGGCTATGTTCGAGAAAGTATGAGTCCGTGCGCCGTCCCGGTAATCTTGGTACCAAAGAAGGATGGAACTTGGCGTATGTGTGTGGACTGCCGAGCTGTCAACAACATCACGGTAAAATACCGACATCCCATACCTCGCTTAGATGATATGCTAGATGAACTGTATGGAGCATGCTTATTTTCTAAAATAGATCTGAAAAGTGGCTATCATCAAATACGCATGAAAGAGGTGATGAGTGGAAAACAGCCTTTAAAACTAAACATGGTTTATATGAATGGTTAGTTATGCCTTTCGGTTTGACTAATGCACCTAGCACGTTTATGAGATTGATGAACCATGTACTGCGAGCTTTCATAGGAAAATTTGTTGTTGTTTACTTTGACGACATTCTTGTATACAGCAAAACTTTGTATGAACATGTGGAACATCTTAGGAGTGTGCTGATTGTACTTCGGGATGAAAAATTGTATGCTAACCCGAGCAAGTGCACTTTTTGCACCGATAAGCTCGTTTTTCTTGGTTTTGTTGTAAGCTCCCGAGGTATACAAGTCGATGAGGAGAAAATCCGAGCTATTCAAGAATGGCCGACACCGAAGTCAGTTACCGAGGTCCGAAGCTTTCATGGACTTGCTAGCTTCTACCGACGTTTTGTTAAGGACTTCAGCAGTATTGCCGCTCCTTTGACCGCGGTTATCAAAAAGAACATGGAGTTTAAATGGGGAGACGCGCAAGAGAAAGCTTTTCAGACTCTTAAGGGAAGTTTAACTCAAGCCCCTGTTCTTGTTTTACCTGATTTCTCTAAATCATTTGAAATTGAATGCGATGCATCTGGTGTAGGTATCGGCGCTGTGCTGATGCAAGAAGGAAAACCTGTTGCATATTTCAGCGAGAAGTTAAATGGGGCGACACTGAACTACCCGACGTACGACAAAGAGTTATACGCCCTAGTCCGAGCACTGGAGACTTGGCAGCACTACCTCCTACCCAGAGAGTTTGTGATTCACACCGACCATGAGTCGTTGAAACACATCCGAGGTCAGCAAAAATTAAACAAGAGACATGCAAGATGGATGGAGTTTATTGAAGCATTTCCGTATGTCATCAAGTACAAGAAGGGTAAGGAAAACGTTGTTGCTGATGCACTATCACGGAGGTATGCTTTAATTTCTACTCTCGATGCAAAATTACTGGGTTTTGAGCTTGTAAAAGAACTGTATGAATCTGATTCTGACTTTGCTGAGAATTTTAAAGCTTGTGAAAATACTGCGGTAGATAAGTATTACCGACATGAAGGGTTTCTTTTTAAAGAGAGAAAACTGTGTATTCCAAACTGTTCTATAAGAGACCTGTTGGTTAGGGAATCACATAGTGGAGGGTTAATGGGACATTTCGGAGTAGTTAAGACATTGGCTATACTGCAAGAACATTTTTATTGGCCACATATGAAACGGGACGTTGAGAGAATCTGTAGTAGGTGTGTGACCTGTAGACAAGCTAAATCTCGTGTTCAACCTAATGGTTTATACATGCCTCTACCTATACCTCAGGCACCCTGGACTGACATTTCTATGGACTTTGTATTAGGGTTGCCGAGATCTAAATTTGGTAAAGACTCAATTTTTGTGGTGGTAGATCGTTTTTCTAAAATGGCACACTTCATTCCTTGCAGTAAAACTGATGATGCATCTCATATTGCTGATCTGTTCTTTAAAGAGATTGTTAGACTGCATGGTATGCCTAGGACAATTGTTTCTGACCGAGATGCTAAATTTCTGAGTTATTTCTGGAAAACTTTGTGGTGCAAATTAGGAACAAAATTACTTTTCTCTACTACTTGTCATCCACAAACCGACGGTCAAACTGAAGTTGTAAACAGGTCTTTATCAACTTTACTGCGTGCTGTAATTAAAAGTAATCTTCGAAGTTGGGAAGAATGTTTACCACATGTTGAATTTGCATATAATCGAAGTGTTCATTCTGCTACTAAATTTTCGCCATTTGAAATTGTATATGGGTTCATCCTTTAACTCCTTTGGATCTAACCCCTCTGCCGATGTCTGAGCATGTCAATTTGGATGGAAAGAAAAGGGCCGAGGTAGTTAAACAGATTCATGAGAAGGCGAGGAGCAACATTGAAAGGCGAACCGAGCAGTATGAAAGAAGAGCCAACAAGGGTCGTCGAAAAGTGAGATTTGAGCCTGGAGATTGGGTATGGTTGCATTTACGGAAGGAGAGGTTCCCTGCACAGAGAAAATCCAAACTGTTACCACGAGGAGATGGTCCTTTTCAAATTCTGGAGAGAGTCAATGACAATGCTTATAAGTTGGACTTACCGGGTGAGTATAACGTCAGTGCTACTTTCAACATCACTGATTTATCTCCTTTTGATATAGGTGCAGATTTGAGGACAAATCCTTTTGAAGAGGAAGGGAATGATACGATCCTGAGCCAAGACCATTCGTTTATCAACCCAGCCGAGGTATCGGAAGTTCCAGCCGAGGTGTCGGAAGTCCCAACCGAGGTGACAAGAGAAGAGATCGGCTCGCACAGGATATCGGGTGTCGGAAAGGGAACGAACGCTTCACAAGTTTCAGTACCGAGCGGACCAATTACTAGATCCCGAGCTCGACAAGCTGAGGTGACACTTCACGGGCTAATTAAAAGTATCTGGGCCGAGACAAGCGAAGCACTAGTTACTGAACCTTGCATCTTAATAACCATTCGAGTCTTTGAACCCGAGGCTGAGGTGAGCATGGCCGAGGTGGGCGTGGCCGAGATGGGCATGCCGAGATAGTCTTTGCCGAGTTAGTCGTTATAGCCGAGGTCGTCTTTGCCGAGGTCGTCTTTATTGCCGAGGCCGTCTTTGCCGAGGTCGTCTTTATTGCCGAGGTCGTCTTAGCCGAGTTCGTCTTGCCGAGACCAATGCCGAGGTCGTCTTGCCGAGGTAGTCTTTTCTGAGAATGATATGACGACATGAGAAGGTGAAGCGCCAGAGACATGAGAAGACGAAGCGCCAGAGACGGATAAGAATTTACTGTTTTACATACTTGTTTAATTACCGAGATGTCTAGAAACAATGAATCTAACTCATTGTAATCTCTGTATAAATACCCCCATTAAGAATGAATGAAAGATCTTTTGGTTGATCAAAATTGTGAGTTAGAGAAACTCGTTGGTTCTTTTAGAACTTAGGACTTATCGGTTTGTCCGTGGCGTCCACCACCGAACTTATCAATCGATCTCCCGTAATCAATTGTGGCGTTCAAAGGCATATACCAAGGTTCTTACCTCTCTATAGGTAACGGGTCGAGGTGCCTGGCATATTCCAAGGTTCTTGCCTCTTTATAGGCAACGGGTCGCGGAGCCAACCCCACGGGAAGTTATCCAAGTTATCTTTATTTTATCTTATTTCCTTATCTACCTGAATGTACCTAGATAGATCTGAGTAGCTTCGGCTAAAGTCGTTATTTTCGCACCGTGTTCGTATCACTTGAGATCTGCTCATTGGTCGAGTTTGCCAACTTCGTGAGAGTCTCGTCCGTCTTGGTTGCCATGGTCTTGATCTCATCCTCGAACCGCGCCAAACGCTCCTCAATCCGAGTGATGCGTGCATCTCCATGTTCCTCCATGATAGGATGATTGTGCTCCGATGATGAATCCTCCACTTCTTTGCCGTGACTCTTGTTCCTCGTTTGAGCCACCATGTCTTCGGATAATGCTCCTAAGCACTCCTCACGTCTAGCTCTGATACCAACTTGATCCGAATCCCCAAGGGATGTCTAAGGAACTCGGTGTAATTAGATCTAGAGGGGCTAGGAGGAAATGGCCGAATGAGAGAGAGAGTAAGATTTGGTGTGGCCGAATACCACTTTGTTTTTCTTTGCTTGTATTAATAGAAAACATTACAAACCTAGCTTCTATTACAGCAGTTATAACTTTAAAAACTATTAAAGCAAATATAATAACTACTTAGTGGGGATGCCTTGAGTCACCCCTTAGCCTTCCGCGCGCGCCCGCTGGTCTGGCGCGCCACGCACGCCCGCTGGCCTTCCGCGCGCGCGCCCGCTGGTCTGCCGTGCCATGCGTGCCCGCTGGCCTTTCGCGCGTTGCGCGCACCCGCTAGCCTGTTGTGCCATGCGCGCCCGCTGGCCTTCCGCGTACCCGCGACTAGGCCGTGCCTGTGGTGCGCCAGTGCCGAGCCCATGCCGCGTCCATGCCGCGCCCTTGCCGCATCCATGCCGCGCCCTTGCCGCATCTTTGCCGCGCCCATGCCGCGCCTTGGCAGAACCTTGGCCGCACCTTTGCCGCACCTATGCCGCCCATGTCGTGCCCATGCGCTCCCATGCCGTGCCCATGCCACACTAGGTTGCGCACCTGTGTTTTGACCCAAGATCCACCTGGATCATTGATATCTTTGGGTTCGTTCGTCGGTTACGTATGGGAAAGACAGGACACCCCCACAGCGCCCCTCCGAAGAGGGTACTCTTGACTAAGTGATTTAAACTTATTTTAAATAAGATTTCTATCCTTATTTTATTTTAAAGATAAAAATATCATTAAAGTGCAAGAATCGGTTAACCGCCTCATCCTGACTTTAGTAATACCGTCAAAATCTAAGTGTCGAAAGTCTATATCGCGTCCCTATTTTTATTGATTTGTGTGTGTGAGAAATATTATTTTTTGTTAAGTTGGGCTCAGCGCGTTTCGGTTTCCTCTCCATCGCCTTTTTTTTTAGATATTTAGAGATATAAAGTTCGGATAAACCACCTCACTTTGATCTCAGAGTTTAATTAACCACCTTGCTCTGTGTTTGTCTTTTTGAAAAAAGTTTTAATTACGGCGTAAAGATCGGTTAAACCGCCTCACTCTAGCCTTGATTTTGGAAGCTCTTTTAAAATGTTTAGAATTTAGAAAATATTTAATTGAAATGTAAAGATCGGTTAAGCAGCCTCACTCTAACCTCAACATTAACTTTTCATTCTTGAAAATATTTTAAATTTAGAAAATATTTAGTTAAGGTGTAAAGATCGGTTAAACCGCCTCACTCTAACCTCAACTTATTAAACTTTTAAAAATCTTTTATTCTTAAAAATATTTAAAATAGCTTAATCTTTTATTCTTGGGCTTAAAACTGGATAAAAACTGATAAAAATTAAATTTAAACGCAGAATTAGTTGTTTTGGACCCAAATGACTCAGTTTGTAGCAACTTGACTCGGTCAAAATTGAAAGTGGCTCAATCAAAATGTGATTTGGCTCGATTTTGGTTAATTAGGCTCAGTCTGAATTGAGTTGGCTCGATCGGATTCGAAGATGGCTCAGTCGGATAAAAACTGACTCGGTCAAGACCGAGCCTAATCGAGAAACGCTGGACCCAGACGCGGGCGCGTCTGGGTCGAGCTCGGCCGGATTGGTCCGGTGCACGCAGCCGGACCTGGGCTCGTGTCCGGCGAATCGTTTTTTCGCCTGGACCAAAATGCAATTTTGAAAAGTTATGGGTTAAATTGTAAAAACCGTCGTCTTCTTCGTTTGTTTTTCTGTTTTTTTTTCTCCGGCGACGGCTTCGTCTGAGCCGTTAACGTCGGCGGCGACGGCTTCGTCCGTTCACCTCCCAAAGCTCAACCTAGGGGTATTCGAGGGTCCTGGACGCGATGGTGATGTCGAAATTTGATTTCGACGTTTATCCAGGGAGATATTTAAGTGTATATTTCGGTTATCGTTTTTAATTTTTAATTTCCACCGCCGTGGCTCGTCACCGACGAAGCAACGGCGGCGCCGTGTGATGCTTATCGT
Source organism: Xerophyta viscosa (assembly GCA_002076135.1). NCBI lineage: Eukaryota > Viridiplantae > Streptophyta > Magnoliopsida > Pandanales > Velloziaceae > Xerophyta > Xerophyta viscosa. Next base: position 926,244 of record MJHO01000012.1, read on the forward strand.
GTGGAGACTACAAAAAGTATAGTTTTTGAGGAGTTACCTGATGTTACGAAAAGTTGGCCGCGTTCGGTTGTTTACGAGAATAACTGCGGCGCGTGGACGACGAGCTCCGCGAAGCTTCCCCGATCCCCTTAGAAGCGTCTCTAGAGTTCGAAGATTGCTTCCGTGTGGTCCCGTGCGCTCAGCAAGCCCTATTTTTTTTCCGAACTCTCTCGCTTTCTCTCGTCGTAATTCCCTCCATCCTCCCCCTGCCGTTCTCGAATCGCCGATATATATGGGCTGAGAGGAGGTGCGACGTGGGTGATGTTGCGTAGTCGTGAGCGGCGATCACGGATCGCGACGATCGTGGATCACAACGACCATGCAACGGCTGCGTTGAGTTTTTAGGATATTACGCATAAAATCCTTATGTTTGCTAAATTGCAAAGACGGACCTCATGAATTTTGCAAAATCGCGAGCTTCTATTTTATAGTTTTTCAAAACTAGACCCTCTCGTATAAATATTCGATTGTCGTAAAAATTTCTTATTCGTACGTTGTCTCGTTAGAATTCTAAATAATTCTATACGTCCGAATAGTCTCAAATTAAGCTAAAATAAATATAATTGTGTAAATCGAGATTTTAAACTTAATTGAATTTATCGAGTAAAATCGGTAAGATAACCCGGACAAAATGTGGTGTCTACACATGGCAAGAATGATGTTGAGTGCTCAAAACTTTCAAGAACTAAAAATGAATATTATGATTTCAAAATATGTCTTCATTAGAGCAAAATCAATCCATGCTTTTCACTTATCCTAATACACTAGCGAGACTTAATGATTTTTCACACAAAATGATGAATGCAAAGCAAAATAGTCATCTGTTGACGACCTCCCTCGCGGCGAGGCGGGGAACGAATTAAAAATATAGGATTCGCCACCTAATTTTAATAGAAAATTAGGAAACCGAAATAAGGCACGTTGAGATTCTTGGGTTCGTTGTCGGTTACGTGTAGAGAAGACGGAACACCCCCACAGCGCCCATCCGAAGAGGGTATTCTCAATTAAATGGCTAATATTTCAAAATTTGGGATTCATCATTTTATGCACGAGATTATGTAATTACAGCTAATGCATGTATACATGTGGTAATGCTAAGAATTTGTAAATGTTATTGACTCCGCATGTTTTGGTTTATTCCTTGTCTTTTGATTTTTGTATGCAAAAATATGAATTTTATTAACTGGGCTCAGCGCGTTTCTGTTTCCTCTTCATTGCCCCTTTTTAAGATATTTAGAGATGTAAAGTTTGGATAAACCACCTCACTTTAATCTCAGAGCTTAGTTAACCATGTTGCTCTATTTTATTTTTTAGAATAATTTTAGTTAGGGCTTAAAGATCAGTTAAACCGCCTCATTTTAGCCCAAAAGATGTTTATGAAATGAATTAATAATTTATTAATTTTTATTATATTTTAAAATTTATTTAAGTGTTAGAGATCAGTTAAACCGCCTCATTCTAACCTTATTTATAAAAGATTTTGAGATTTATTGATTTTATATTTTTAAATTTTATTTAAGGTATAGAGATCGGTTAAACCGCCTCACTCTAACCTTATTTTTATAAAAGATTTTAAGATTTATTAATTTTATATTTTTAAATTTTATTTAAGGTGTAGAGATCGGTTAAACCGCCTCACTCTAACCTTAATTTTATAGTGTTTTAATATTTTGAGCCTTCTTTTATTAAGAAAAATATTGTTAGAATTGATTAACTATTTAAATTATGGCCTAAAACTCAGTAAAAAGTGATTAAAATTGGTTAAAACTAGATTTGGGTCACTAAATGGGTCCTTAGGGTTAAAATGGCTCAGTCAGAATTAAAATGGCTCGTCAGAATTGAAAATAGCTCGGCCATATTCGATTTGGGCTCGACTGGATGCAAAATGGCTCGAATTATATTGAATTTGCTCGGTCGGATCGAAACCGACCGAGCCCGAGACGGGCGCGGGGCTAAACCCCGCACGCGTCTATTCCCACTTAAGTGACGATCGGCTCAGCCGGTCGTCGTTTTTTTTTTAAGATAACCCGCGAGCTCGTGGCCGACGATCATGGCCGGCGGCGTTTCACCGCCAGTCGCCTAAACCTGTATATGTGTTGTTGACGACCTTCCTCCGTATGGGGGAAAGAAAGTTTTGGAGTCGCCACCTAATTTTTATGAAAAATTAGGAAACCGGGATAAGGCACGTGGAGATTCTTGAGCTCGTTGTCGGTTACGTGTGGGGAAGACAGGACACCCCCACAGCGCCCTTCCGAAGAGGATACTCTCAATTAAATGGCTTATATTTTTTAATTTGGAGATTTATGAAATTATGTATGAAATGATTTAATTACAACTAATGTATGCATATATGTGATAATGCTAATAAATGTAATCAACTACGCGTGTTTCTTTTTATTCTTGAATTTTGTGTGTGAAAATATTTTTTGAGATGTAAAGTTCGGATAACCACCTCACTCTAATCTCATTTTTAAGTTTATTTTTTGGATAAGGGTGTAGAGATCGGTTAACCGCCTCACTCTAGCCTTTTCTTTAAAATGTTTTAAGATTTGTCACTTTTTACATTTTAAATAATTTAATAAGGTGTAGAGATCGGTTAATAGCCTCACTCTAACCTTATTTTTAAAAGATTTTAAGATTTGTTATTTTTATTATTTTTTTTATAATTTAACAAAGTGTAGGGATCGGTTAACCGCCTCACCCTAACCTTATTTTTAGAAGATTTGTTATTTTTTTATTACTTTTTATATTTTAAATAATTTAATAAGGTGTAGAGATCAGTTAACCGCCTCACTCTAACCTTATTTTTAAAAGATTTGTTATTTTTTTATTACTTTTTATATTTTAAATAATTTAATAAGGTGTACAGATCAGTTAACCGCCTCACTCTAACCTTATTTTTAAAAGATTTATGATGTTTTTTATTTTTTTAGCCATCATTATAAAAAATCATGAAATTATAGCTTAAAATCTAATTAAAAATGATAAAAATTGATTAAAAATATATTTGGGCCACTAAATAGGTCCCTAGAGTCAAAATGGCTAAGTCAGAATTGAAATGGCTCGATCAGAATTGAAAATAGCTCGGTCAAATTCGATTTGGGCTTGACCGGATGAAAATGGCTCAGTCTAAATGAAACTGGGCTCGGTCGGAACGAAACCGACCGGGCCCGAGCTCGGTCGAACGGGGCGCGGGCTAAACCCGCGCCCGAATTGATTTAACTTAAAAGGACGACCGGCCGAGCCAGTCGTCTTCTCTGAGATTGCCGCGCGAGCTCGCGGCCGAACTTTAATGGCCGGCGGCGTTTCGCCGCCGGCCGTCTTGACTTATATATGTATTTTAGGATTTTCGATGGTTCCGGATCTAATGGCGATGTCAAAATTTGGTTTCGACGCTTGTACGCCAAGATATTCAAGGGTGTAATTTCGGGATAAAAATGTTTTTTATTATATCGCCGCCGTGGTTCGTCGTCGTCGAAGCCACGGCGGTGTCCCGTTTGGATCGTCTTCAACCCGCGCGAATAGTGTTTTCTGCGTGTTTTTTTTCCTTTTTTTAAAACAATCCGCCGCCGGCGACGGCCGTTCAACCTCTGCCGGCGGCCGTCCGGGAGTCACCCCAGGGGTTTTCGGCCGTCCTGGACGCGTTGGAGACGTCAAAAATTAGATTAGAAGCTTCATTAATGAGTTTTAGGGAGTGCGAAGTTTCGGCCGATTTCGGCAGCGGTGATCATTCGCCGTCGAGAGGGTCGTTCTTAAGGTTTTCAAGGGTCCTGAATTCATTGGTGATGTCTAAATTTGATTTTGACGTGTGTATAGAGGGATATTCGTGGGTGTAATTTTGGGTGAATTATTTTATTTTTTATTTCCGACGCCGTTACTCGCCGGCGGCGAAGCCAAGGCGGCGTCCCGTGTTCTAAGACATGAGAAGATGATTTTGAGATACTTACCTCAAGGTTTGGACGTGGATTGAATATTGTTGGGATTTTGGATGTTTTAGGAGGCGCCGGCCGGAGCTTGGCGCGGTGACAGCGATTCCGGTCGGCGGCGGCATTATCGTCACAGGAGTCTGGAGATGTTGTCGTGGACGCTTGAGCCGGCGAAGATGTGGGCGGACGTGAATTCCCGGTGATCCTCTCTCTCTCTCTCTATTGCCTCTCTCTCTCTCTCTCTCTCTCTCTCTCTCTTTCTCGCTTTCTCTCTCTTCTGTTTTTTCTCTCTCCAGCACTCACTCACTCACTCCTACCGGTCTCCCCCCTTTTTCAGCACTCCCTCCTACTATTTATAGAAAGTTTTTGAAATTTTGAGATCCACAAAAAGTGGATCTTAAGCCTCAACTTGCATGAATTTCATTACACATATACATGTTTTGAAATTTGCAGAAATATCACATACAATTTGCATTTTTAAGTCCATCACAAATGATAATGGCAATTATAGCCCCTACATGTACAAAAATTGAATTACGGGATTGTATGTTGCTCGTATGCGGCCCTTTTAACGTTTTGAGTGATATTTTCCGTCCAAATAATCTCAAAATGATCAAAATTAAATTTAAAATGTGTGGATTACTTTTAATTTGATTTTAAATGGACATTTTGAGATTATCGGGCCGAAAATGGGCCAACCATGCATGCTTAATTTTGATTATGTGACGCGGGCCAAATTTGTGTGTTCTGAACCGGTTGCTATCAACAACCCGGACAAAATGGGGTGCCGACATCCGTCCCTCTCCTCCGTCGGCCTCCTCCCCTATAAATAGCCGCCGAGGCGTTGGCCACGTCGTGAGGTCCCAAGACCTCTTCCTCCGCGCGACCGCTCTCCCGGCGCCGTTTCTTCCGCTTGAATATTTCCTTCCCATTTCTCGTATTACATAAATAATCTCCTAGTTTCTTAAATTGCAAACACGGCCATTGAGGATTTTGCAAAATCTTGGATTTCTATCTTCTCTTTTTTCAAACATGACCCCTCTCGTATAAAATTTTGGTTTTTACGAAAATTTCTCGTTCGTGCGCGGCCCATTTAAAATTTTAAAAATTTTATACGTCCAAATTGTCTCAAACTAAGTTAAAATAAGTTTTATTAGATAAATCGAGATTTTTAGCTTAATTGAGTTTATCGAATAAAATCGGGACGATAGTCCGGACAAAATGGGGTGTCTACAGTTGCCCCTCTTTGTTCGATCATTTGGAGAAGGATTGGACAAAGATAAGGAGATACCACATTTTGTTTGGAGAGAGCGAGAGAACTTGAGTATAGTCACCTTATTTCCAGAATTACAGTCAAAATGTCAAAATGAGATCAGTCGTCTCGCATTGCAACACAGTCGGCTTGAAATGAGATCAGTAATCTCGATATAAAGCACAGTCGACTAAAAGATAGATTTAAGAATAACATCAGTCGTGTCGATGAAATGCACAATCGGCTAAAAAAATAGATTTAAAAAATGAGATCGGTCGTCTCGTGATAGAACACAGTCTGTTCATCAAAAAATTTGAAAATGAGATCAGTCGTCTCGTGGAAAAGATTTTTATATGTGGACTACGCCTCAAAGATTTTGATGAGAACTACGTCTCAGGGATAAAAGTTTTTTATGAGAACTAAGTCTCAAAAGATTTTTTATGAGAACTACGTCTCGAAGATTTTTATGAGAATTACACCTCAAAAAAATTTTATGAGAACTACGTCTCATGGATAAAAAAAACGTTTATGAGAATTACACCTCAAAAGATTTTTTTTTTTTAAGAGAACTGCGTCTCATGAGTAAAAAGATTTTTTATGAGAACTATGTCTTAAAAAAATTTTATGAGAGCTACGTCTCAAAAGATTTTATGAGGACTACGCCTCAAAAGATTTCATGAGAACTATGTCTCAAAAATATTTTATGACAAGAATTAAGCCTCGTGAAAAAGGTTTGTACGAAAACTACGTCTCAAAGATAAAAAAAACGTTTTATGAGAATTACACTTCAAAAGATTTTTTAAGAGAACTGCGTCTCATGATGTGAAAAGATTTTATGAGGACTACGCCTCAAAATGATTTTATGAGAACTACGTCTCAAAAAGATTTTATGACGAGACTGCATCTCGTGATGTGAAAAGATCTTATAAGGACTACGCCTCAAAATGATTTTAGAAGAACTACGTCTCAAAAAGATTTTATGACGAGAACTGCGTCTCGTGATGCGAAAAGATTTTATGAGGACTACGCCTCAAAATGATTTTATGAGAACTGCGTCTCAAAAATATTTTATGAGGAGAACTGCGTCTCGTGAAAATTTTTATAAGAACTATGTCTTAAAAAGATTTTATGTCAAATTTGTGATTTTTTTTTTAAATGATTTGTTAAACAAAGTGAGAAAAATTTATTTTGCTAGAAGTTGATGTTTGCTGTTAAAAATTTTATGCAAAAAGCAATGCTGATTATGTAGTGATAAAAATTGAAAAATTGTCAAAAGTTTTGTAACACGAAATTTTATGCTGTGCGTGTTCGGTCATCCCGACTATTCAAAAAGTCATTGCCCCGGCATCCCTTCTTTCTTCTATTTGGTCTTTGCTTTTGCTTTTCTTTTTGCAGACAGTCATTTTTCAAAGTCATCACAGCTTGTAAATTTGTCAGCTGTTGATATTGGAGATCAACTTCTTCTGAGAAAAATTTGTCCAGTGATGATTCATCAAAGTTCTGATCAAAATTTGCTTCATTTGGTCAAAGAGTGTGTTTGTGCCTTTTCTTTCTTTTGCGGATCTGCGTTTTTGTCAGCTATCGATGTGCATTCTGTTCTGAGATTTTTTTTTAATGTTTTCCGTGCCTGCTTTTGCTTTGATCTGTCTCAAAATTTTCGTACGTTAATTTTGCCTCAGTTTTAACGTATGGATCAACTTTCTTAAATTTGCCCCAGTTTGAGTTTGACTACTAGTTTGTTTCCTTTCAAGCAAATCATGTTGAACATCTGTTTAGTTCTCAACTAGTCATAATATGTGTCTTTTATTCTCTTCTTAGTACTTATTTATCTTTCTCTTGATCCTCTAAGTTGAAAGAATGCAACTTCATAGTGAATTTCATTTAAAAATAAAATTGTCAATTTCAAGGTGGAAGTGAGTGTTTGTGTGATAAGATGATGAATTTTGCATAATATAATTTCCGAATGCATGTTTTGAATTTTCACTTGTCAAATGCTTAGGCCAACCACCTTTTAAGGTTTTCGACCTAACTAGTTTTTCCCCTTTTTTTATTTTATCTTTTGACGCGAATACCAACATTGGTAATGAAGGAATCCGGTTATTCGATAAATTTACTTAATAAAATACGGCTTTAAGGTGCTTTTGCATACTCATGCCTTAAGTTATCGTTTGACGTAAAAGTAAACATGGGTTACATGAATACTTCTAGTTACTAGATAATTTTAGGCAGAGGAGTAAATGTTTGCGCATGTTCTTTTTCTCTTTTTTTTTAGACAAGTTGTTGATAGTCAAGTATACATTGTTCGTTACATTCTGCAAAATTTAGTAAAATTGTGGAAGTTTATGAAATAAAGCAATTTTATGATTAAAGAAAATCCATTCCGAGTTGCACTCCCAATAAGAATAATTCATTAAAAAGATAAAATGTAATAAAAGGAGAATTCAAATACATATAGTGACTAGTAACAGAGCGAATATAGTCCTAACATGACTTTATTGAAAAGAAAGAGAACAACAGTCAGTCATCCTGGAACAAAGTCGTGTCGATGTGGTCGATCCCCCCGTCAGGAGTACTAGTAGAAGCTATATTATTTGCAGTAGCCGTTGGTGTTGTGTCCACGGGATTAAGTTTTATCTTTCCAGCGTCAATCAGTTCATATATTTTGTTTCGCAGAATATAGCAGTTATTTGTGGAGTGACCCTGGGCGCCACTATGAAATTCACAATAAGCATTTACATCGTACCACTTAGGAAACGGAGGCGTGAATTGTCGAGCCGATATAGGCGTCAACATGCCTTCCTTAGCCAAATGTCGATATACCTCCATTTGGGGGACATGCAAAGGTTCCCGTGGAGGTTGATACTGACGAGCCCTCGGGATTTGTTGTTGAACTGGGGCTTGTGGGTGCCGAGCTGGGATTTGTTAATGTTGAACTTGATATGTTTGATTGACATGCTGAGATTGGTATGTATGTTGCTGAAATTGCTGATAGGGACGGTTCTGGTTGTATGATGGAGCCTGATATTGTATAGCTGTTTGTGCTGGAACTCGATATAGTGACTGTTGAAATTGCTTGCCCCGCTGATATTGTTTACTTCTTTCTCTTTCTTCTTGGTCTTTGCTTGTTCTTCGGCTGATTTGAAGACAGTATCATGTGCCAGCTCGATTCTTAGACCAGCAGTAATCAGTTGAGTGAAGGTAGAGGCAATGGCACATACAATCTTAATTTTATCATCAAGACAGCTCGTGGCACATACAATCTTAATTTTATCATCAAGACAGCTCAAAGTCATAAATTCATCAATTAGCTCTTTTTCAGTCATTGGAGGCGTGATCTGAGCAGCAAGATTCCTCCATCTTTGAGCGAAAGTACGAAACTTTTCTTCCTTTTTGGGAGTTAGAAGCTTCAGTGAGGATTTGTCAGGTGCTAAATCCTTGTTATGCTGATATTGTTTGAGGAAGGCATTTGCTAGATCCTTCCAGCTTTTGATTTTATTCTTATTTAAATTCAGGTACCAACGGCTTGCTGGTCCTTTTAGACTCTCATGAAAGTAGTAAATCAGCATCTTCTCGTTCTTAAGATATGCCCCCATCTTGCTATAGTACATGAGATGTGCACTTGGGGGTCTTCAGTTCCATCTTATTTTTCGAAGTCAGGAACTTTGAAATCTTTCGAGATCTCAAGATCAGTTATAATGCAGAATTGTGCAGGATCTACTGCCTCTCTGATGGATTCCAAAGTATTCAGACGATTTAGAATGGTTTCTACCTTATCTTCAATTTGTTGATTTTCAAATGGGATGGAGTCATGTTTCTCTTCTATGCTGACAGTGACTGGTATGATCGGAGGATTCGGAGGCAGTACCCCTTGAGTTTCTAGTTGAATTGCTGGAATATGTTGGGGCTGTTCTGGTAATCCATAAGGATCATACAGATTTTGTTGTGCAGATTGTTGCTCTTGGGGTTGTACAAACGATTTTGTAAGGTTGCTATTTTGTTCAACAAGTTGTGCCATCATTGTCGTTAAACGTTCCAGCTGTTTACCCATGTCATTAAGTTGTCAACGAAGGTCTTCGTTTTTCTTTCATCAACTGCTCGCTCATCTCATTGTCTGCCATTGATGTTGATGTAGAGTGTGGCGTCGGGACCGAAGTAGATAAGGGCTTCTTTTTGCGATAGTCGTCTTGACCGTTCTTGTGTAAAGAAAATGTGCGTCAGTGATATGCAGAAATTCAATTTTCAAAACTTGTTTATTGTGAGAAATTTTTCGAAAAGTTTTTTTTTTTGTTTTGTGAAAAGAAAAGAATTTTTTCAAAATTTTAAATATTTTTTTCGAGAAGATTTATAAAAATAAAGAAAAGAATTTTTTGAACAGAAATTAAATTGATTTTGCAAAGATAAAAGTTTTTTTTGTTTTTTTTTAAAAAAGAATTTGTTTTGGAAAAGAATGTTATTTTTAAAAAAAATGAATTTGGGAAAAGAAAATGATTTTATGAAATTTATTTTTTTAATTTTTGTTTTAATGTATTATTTTTTTTGAGAGGGAAAAAATTATTTGAAAATATTTGTTTTTAAATGAAAAGAAAACATTTTTTTTTTTAAAAGAAAAAAAAAATTATTTGAAAAGATTCTTTTTTTTTTGAAAATAATGAAAAGAAGTTATTTTTTGAAATGAAAAGAAAATGATTTTTTTTTAAAAGAGATTTTTTGTTTTTGGAAAAAGGAATTTGGAAAATGAATTAAAATTTTGAATGTCATGACTGTCGCTATATGAGGATATGCAACTATTGGTGTATTAGGTGGCTGGTTTCTAATAGCCCGTCATTCTGGGGTTCCACTGGTTACCAGCATATATAGTATGTCAGTTCTGGTACTACCCAGATAACATATAGGCTAGGTTGAAGGCTAGATTTTACGACTACCCGTATGCATTACACACGAGCTTCGATATTATCCCAGATCTTAAGGTCGAGTCGAGGTCTGAGGTTATGTGTATGCCGTGATGTGTATGCTAATTGATTGCTAAAAATAAATATATACACAAAAATATACGCAACAATAATAAAATGATCAAAACAAAAATAAATATGCAGCAATGATATTTTATGTTAAATAATAAACACCAAATTTAAAAATTTAAGCCATTTAATTTTAATAAGCCTGACGGTTCCCCAGTGGAGTTGCCATATGTTGACGACCTTCCTCCGCATGGGGGAAAGAATGTTTTGGAGTCGCTACCTAATTTTTATGAAAAATTAGGAAACCGGGATACGTGGAGATTCTTGAGCTCGTTGTCGGTTACGTGTGGGGAAGACATGATACCCCCACAGCGCCCCTCCGAAGAGGATACTCTCAATTAAATGGCTTATATTTTTTAATTTGGAGATTTATGAAATTATGTATGAAATGACTTAATTACAAGTAATGTATGCATATATGTGATAATGCTAATAAATGTAATCGACTACGCGTGTTTCTTTTATTCTTGAATTTTGTGTGTGAAAATATTTGTTGAGATGTAAAGTTCGGATAACCACCTCACTCTAATCTCATTTTAAGTTTATTTTTTGGATAAGGGTGTAGAGATCGGTTAACCTCCTCACTCTAGCCTTTTCTTTAAAATGTTTTAAGATTTGTCACTTTTTACATTTTAAATAATTTAATAAGGTGTAGAGATCGGTTAACCGCCTCACTCTTACCTTATTTTTAAAAGATTTTAAGATTTGTCATTTTTATTATTTTTTTTATAATTTAACAAGGTTTAGAGATCGGTTAACCGCCTCACCCTAACCTTATTTTTAGAATATTTGTTATTTTTTTTATTACTTTTTATATTTTAAATAATTTAATAAGGTGTAGAGATCGGTTAACCGCCTCACTCTAACCTTATTTTTAAAAGATTTATGATGTTTTTTATTGTTTTTAGCTATCATTATAAAAAATCTTGAAATTATAGCTTAAAATCCAATTAAAAATGATCAAAATTGATTAAAAATATATTTGGGCCACTAAATAGGTCCCTAGAGTCAAAATAGCTAAGTCAGAATTGAAATGGCTCGATCAGAATTGAAAATGGCTCGGCCAAATTCGATTTGGGCTCGACCGGATAAAAATGGCTCAGTCTAAATGAAACTGGGCTCGGTCGAACGGGGCGCGGGCTAAAGTCGCGCCCGAATTGATTTAACTTAAAAGGACGACCGGCTGAGCCGGTCGTCTTCTCTAAGATTGCTTCAGCCGCGAGCTCGCGCGGCCGCGAGCTCGCGGCCGAACTTTAATGGCCGACAGCGTTTCGCCGCCGGCCGTCTCGACTTATATATGTATTTTAGGGTTTTCGATGGTTCCGGATCTAATGGCGATGTCAAAATTTGGTTTTGACGCTTGTACGCCGAGATATTCAAGGGTGTAATTTTGGGATAAAAATGTTTTTTATTATATCGCCGCCGTGGTTCGTCGTCGTCGAAGCCACGGCGGTGTCCCGTTGTCTATACTATGTAGAGATCTTAATGCGATGGTTTTGATAAAGTTTGGACACGTACCTCGATTAGCCGATTTTCGGTTGTAAGCTTTTTCCGGCGATGGCGGCGGCGGCGGCGAAGCCGTACGGCGGCGGAAACGTCTTCGTAGGTGGTCGTCGAAGCTTGTGGCAAGTTGGAACGGGCTCTCTCTCATTGGGTTTCTCTCCCTCTTTCTCTCGCCGGTTTCAGCCGAAAAACTCCACTCCCGATCCCCGCCTCTTCCGTCCCTCTCCTCCGTCGGCCTCCTCCCCTATAAATAGCCGCCGAGGCGCTGGCCACGTCGTGAGGTGCGAAGACCTCTTCCTCCGCGCGACCGCTTCTCCCGGTGCCGTTTCTTCCGCTTGAATATTTCCTTCCCATTTCTCGTATTACATAAATAATCTCCTAATTTCTTAAATTGCAAACACGGCCTATGAGGATTTTGCAAAATCTTGGATTTCTATCTTCTCTTTTTTCAAACATGATCCCTCTCGTATAAAATTTTGTTTTTTACGAAAATTTCTCGTTCGTGCGCGGCCCATTTAAAATTTTAAAAATTTTATACGTCCAAATTGTCTCAAACTAAGTTAAAATAAATTTTATTAGATAAATCGAGATTTTAAGCTTAATTGAGTTTATCGAATATAATCGGGACGATAGTCCGGACAAAATGGGGTGTCTACATGTGTCCTAGGGTTTTTGACGGTCCCGGATCTAATGGCGATGTTAAAATTTGGTTTTGATGCTTGTATGATGAGATATAGCGTGGTACAAGCTTTGGTGATAATTTTAAATTTTTTTCCGGCCTCCGTGGCTTGCCGCCGGCGAAACCACGGCGGTGTTGTGAGATCCTAGTTATGTGAGGATTACGAAGAGATAGTTTTCGAAGTGTTACCTGGAGTTTCGAGATGAATTGACATGATGTTGTGTTTGAGTGCAATCGGCGATCGGAAGACGTCGAGTTTCTCCGGCGTTTCGACGGCGAAGACGATAATAGTAAGGTGCTGCGGAGGAGGTGACCGAGATCTCTCTCTGTCGCGGACCTCTCTCTCTGTCTCTTTTTCTCTCTTTTTTTTTTTCGCTCGCCGAGCTTCGGTCGGAATCCACCCCCCCTCTCTCGTCGTCGGCTCCTCCGTCCGTTTTATACTCCTCCCGAGGCAGCTGAAACGGCGTCGCTTGGCAAGCGTGGGGATCACGATCATCGACGACCGTTGGCAACGCTCGCCGCTTCTTCTTCCTCTTCTGCAGCACGTAAATACAATTTAGCATGTATTACAACAAAAATCCGCATCTTTCGAAATTTGCATGTTAAGCTTCTTGCTATTTTGCAAAACGTCGGTCTTTGATTTCAGCAGTTGGCAAAAACAGACCCTAACGGATAATTATTTGACTTTCGCGAACATTTCTTATTCGCGCGCCGTCCCATTAAAATTCTAAACAATCATATACGTCCAAAATGTCTCAAATTAAGCTAAAATAAATTTAATGATGTAAATCAAGATTTTAAGCTTAATCGAGGTTATCGAATAAAATCGGGACGATAGTCCGGACAAAATGGGGTGTCTACAGTTGCCCCTCTTTGTTTGATTCTTCGAAGAAGGATTGAACAAAGATAAGGAGATACCACACTGATAACATTTTATTTGTGATGTTAATCATGATGAACTTTGCATATGTTATGCTTAACTTATGTTCAAATTGGTGTTTTGATGTGTTTGATGAGTGTTTTGCAGGAGAAATAATTTTAGGACTGATTTTGGAGATTATGGACAGATTTTGTAGAAAATCAGAACAAGCTACGGTATTTTGAGCATAACTTTTGCTACACAACTCCGATGGACGCGTTTTCGGAAGTTCTGGAAAGCTAGGAAGCATGGCTACAATATTTCTATTTAAAACAAGAGCTAAATCGGTAAGTATAACAGCCAGCAATAAGAGGAAATTGATGAACAATATAAGAGGCAAGTTACACATTAATAGGGGTGAGTATTCGGGTCAACCCGAATTAACCCGACCCGACCCGAACCGAAAATACTCAACCCGAACTAAAAACTACCAACCCGATCCGAACCGAATTACCACTCAACCCGAACTAACCCGAACCGAAAAATTTCGGGTTGGTTCGGGTCGGGTTCGGGTTGACCCGATTTTAAAAATTTTGTTTAAATAAAGTAATATTAAACAAAAAAAATAAAATAAAAGCCTAACTAATACAAAAAAAATAAAAATAATTAGACATAAAATAGACAAGGATTGGCTCGCGGGATTCATTCGAGGGTGGATAGTAGTGTAAAAATATAAATAAATAAGTAAAATAAATAGAAGATAAGAAATTCGGGTATAACCCGACCCGACCCGAAATTTTAGAGGCCAACCCGAACCCGAAATGCTTAACCCGAATTACTTAACATCACAACCCGATCCGACCCGAACCCGAACCGAACCCGAACCCGAAATTTCACATATTTTCGGGTCGGATCGGTTCGGAAATTCGGGTTGATCCGAATTATGCTCACCCCTACACATTAAGCAACGACTGGATTTTAGGAACAAAACAGCAAACATCAATGTGTATTATAACAGATTAGTGCGGATGTAATTTGAAGCTAAAACGGGAAACACCAAAATTTGTGTGGCTAGGATGAATCAACACCATAAGCTGCGGCTAGAATTAAGGAGTTGAGGAGGCAAGCAATAAAATAAAGCTGCGGCTAGGGCAAAAGAAGGGGGATCTGGACGACAAGAAGTAAATAAAAACTAGAGAAAAAAAAAAATATATATACTTGAGGAGAAAAAAAAATGTCCTCCGCAATTCAGCCCATGACTATGATGTAAGATACTTTGATGCTCGCTTTCAGGGATGCAATGCCTAATAATATGATCTGAGCAATACTTGAATAAGTATGGCTCATCCCAAAAGGAATGCTTCACTGTAGATAAAAATTGCTTCCGTTCCTGCGCATTTAAATTAGGATTAAAAATTCCTCCCACCAAATAATTTACAATATCAGCATAGCAGGGCTCTTCTCCATGAATGGAGAAGAGTTGCTCATCAGGAAAAAATTCATTTATGGGAGTTGCAGCATCTTGATGACTTTTTGCATAATCTTTCTCCTCCGTAAGCCGAGATAAATGATCAGCCACCACATTCTCACTTCCTTTTTTATCCCTGATTGTCAAGTCAAACTCTTGCAACAGTAAAATCCACCTGATCAATCTAGGTTTGGCATCTTTTTTTGTGAGCAAATATTTAAGAGCAGCATGGTTGGAATAAACAATTACCTTAGAACCAATTAAGTACGAGCGGAATTTTTCTAGAGCAAACACAATTGCTAAGAGTTCCTTTGCGGTGGTAGAATAATTTATCTGAGCATCATTCAATGTTTTACTCGCATAGTGAATAACATAAGGCAATTTATTTACTCTTTGTCCCAACACAGCTCCAATTGCATAATCAGAAGCATCACACATCAATTCAAAGGGTAAAGACCAATCAGGCGCAATTAGAATAGGAGCCGACGTTAATTTTTCTTTCAAAATATTAAAAGCATTAAGGCATTCTTCATCAAAATCAAATACAACATCTTTAACCAACAGGTTACATAATGGTTGACAAATCTTCGAAAAATCCTTAATAAAACGCCTATAGAAACCTGCATGACCAAGAAAACTGCGCGCACCCTTTACAGAAGTGGGTGGCGGCAACTTTGCAATAATATCAACTTTTGCCTTATCTACTTCAATACCTCTATTAGAAATAACATGTCCTAAAACAATACCATGCTTCACCAGAAAATGGCATTTTTCCCAACTTAATGTCAAATTCATCTCAACACATCTCTTAAGAACCAAGGTCAAATTATCAAGACAATTATCGAAGGAATCACCAAAAATAGAAAAATCATCCATAAATACCTTAGTAAACCTTTCAATCATGTCAAAAAAAATTGATATCATGCATCGCTGGAAGGTTGCAGGAGCATTACAAAGTCCAAACGGCATCCTTCGGTAAGCGAATGTTCCAAACGAACATGTGAATGTTGTCTTCTCTTGATCCTCCGGAGCAATAGGAATTTGTATATAATCTGAAAATCCATTAAGAAAACAATAATAAGAATGACCTGCAAGTCGTTCAAGCATTTGATCAATAAAAGGAAGAGGAAAATGGTCCTTTTTAGTGGCAGTGTTTAGTTTGCGGTAGTCAATGCACATCCTCCATCCAGTCGTTGTCCTTGTTGGCACCAATTCATTATCTTCATTCTTTATAACAGTAATGCCAGATTTCTTGGGCACCGCATGAACCGGACTCACCCATCTACTATCGGATATCGGGTAAATAATACCAGCATCAAGCAATTTGAGTACTTCAGCCCGCACCACTTCCTTCATATTTGGATTCAACCTTCTCTGAGCTTCACGTGTTGGGTTTGCATCATCCTCCAACAAAATTCGATGCATGCATACGGTTGGGCTAATACCCTTTATATCAGCTAATGTCCATCCTATTGCAGTCTTATGCTCTCGCAACACCGTGATCAACTTTCTTTCTTCTGCAAGAGTAAGGTCAGCAGCAATTATCACATGAAGAGTTTGATTATCACCAAGAAATACATATTTTAAAAATGACGGTAATTGTTTCAACTCTAATTGAGGTGGGAATATAACCGAGGGAACCATTTTTAGATTAAAATGCCCTAACGAATCCCTGGTTGAAACTCCAAAAAGGTTGCGGCACTGCATCATCCAAGGCTTTGATGAGCTCCATCACTTCCTCGTCATCCTCTCTATACTCCTCTAATGTCATAATGGACTCCAACTTGTCATTCGGTTGATCCTGCATAAAGTTAGAAAATATAACTAAATCCAAAACATCAATGACAAAACAATCATTAAACTCTGCAGGTAAAGTTAAAGACTTAAAAACAGAAAACTCCACAGTTTCATCCAAAACAGTCATCATCAATTTTCCAGCTTGAACATCAATTATTGTTTTAGTCGTAGCCATGAATGGACGTTCAAGCAAAATAGGGTCATTAACTGATTCTCTCTCCATATCCAACACAACAAAATCAGCAGGAACAATTAATTTATCCACCTGAACTAAAATATCTTCCACAATGCCTCTAGGATATTTAATTGAACGATCTGCAAGTTGTAGACACATTGTAGTAGGTTGTAGCTCTCCCAATCCTAATTGCAAGTAAATAGAATAAGGCATTAAATTTATACTTGCACCTAAATCTAACATAGCCTTCTGTTTTTTTGACTCCTATCGTAATGGAAATCATGAAGCTCCCTGGGTCTTTTAATTTTGGTGGTAATTTTCTTTGCAAAACTGCACTTACTGTTTCTGAGACAACTACTTTCTCATTTGGTTCATACTTACGTCTTCGGGTATTCAATTCTTTCAAAAATTTTGCATAAGCTGGCATGTTTCTAATCATATCAAGCAATGGTAAATTCACATTAACTTTGGACAAGATGTTATAAATTTCAGAAAATGACTTATCCATTTTGCTTTTCCGAAGGCGACTTGGAAACGGAATTGGAGGAACGTATGGTTTCTGCGCCTTGTGCAAAATAGGAGTCTCACAAGCTGTTGTGGGCTCCTCAATTGAATGTTCTTCAGAAGTCGTGCCACCGTTTTGACTTTTCTCCTTTGATTGCTCCCCCGCACTCTCGGTACCTGCAGGAAAAATTACAGACTCATCAGTTTCACCATTAACTTTATTATCAACAATCTTACCACTTCTTAACACTGTAACCGCTTTTGCTTGCTCAGGTTGGCTTGGAAATTTTCCCGTAGTGTGACCCTGCATTGCCTCGGCAATTTGTCCTACTTGTATTTCCAACTTTCGCAAAGATGCCTCTTGTTGTTGGAAGCGCTGTTCATTGTTCTGCTGATTGCTTTGGCACACATGTATGAAATTTTGTAGTGTATCTTCTAACGATGGCTTCTTCGGTTGGATAGATGAATTAGCTTGATTTTGGTTTTGATTGTTGCTCCATGAAAAATTAGGATGATTTCTCCAACCCGGATTGTAAGAATTTGAGAATGGATCGTTCCGAGCCCGCGGTTGGGAAGAGTTCATCATATTAGCTTGCTCCGTAAAATCTCTTACACTCTTTTGTTGTGAATTAGCTCCAAGCATTTCATAAAGCTCATAAGTTTCTTGCGCAGTCTTTTCTCCCATGGCACCTCCTGCAGCATTATCTACAATTGCTTGGCAAGCCTGTGCTAGTCCATCATAAAAGAATTGATTTTGCAACTCCAATGGAAATCGATGATGTGGACATTGAATCAGCAATAATTTGAATCTTTCCCAAACCTCATGGAACGCTTCACCATCTGTTTGAGAAAAAGTTGCAATTTTTCCTCTTAATTTAGTAGTTTTTGCATGTCAGTAGAATTTGCTTATAAACTTGTTGTACACCGCATCCCATGTTTGGAGAGAAGCTGGGGCCAAGGATATGAACCACGTCTTTGCAGCATCTTTCAATGTGTAAGGAAAACACCTCATCCGTAATTGATCTTCAGTTAAGCCCTGCAAAGGAAAAGTTTGACCAGTTGCATAAAAATCACGAATAAAAGTTAAAGGATCTTCAACAGCTGCACTATGGAAAGAAGGAAGTATATTAAAATGAATATTTTTCAGTTCATAATTTCTAGCTGCAACACTAAGAGCAATGCATGACGGCGATGTTTCAACAGTTGGACGTGCAAACTCTTTCATGCGGAGATCTTGTTGAGGTAACGCCATATTTGTTGTAGCTATGTCTCCTTCTTGCTCCTCAGAATTGTCTAAAATTGTGTCGCACGGGATAAAATCAAAAGCTGGTGTATTCTTACTCCCTTGTTCAACCTTCTTTTTCCTTCCGAGTTTGTCAATTTGATCGTTAGCCGGTAATACTTCTTGATCAAGCGATCGTCTACCTAGCATTCACTTCCTGCAAAAAGAAAAAATAAATTTCAGCAATAAAAGAAAATAAAAAGAAAATGTCAAAGAAATCGTAACTAATCTAATTGAATAAATTTAAAACAAATCCCCGGCAACGGCGCCAAAAACTTGATGAACAAATTATAATTCTCGCAAGTGCACGAATCAGTTGTGATATAGAGTGCGAAGTACAAGAGTCGATCCCACGAAGATTTGATAAATTAAATCAACGAAATTAGTTAAACAATTTCCTAAAACAAAACTTTAAACAATTGAACAAAAACCTTAAACAAATTTACGGAAAAGAAATCAAATTAATAAAAACACAACAATCTCGTAAGTTAACTCGGAATCGATGGATGGAAGCCTAGGAATTTGATTTCACCATACACTGAAATTCTATGTCTAAAATATGCATTTATCAACTCAACTCTAGGGTTCGTTCTTCCTAATTTATGACTACTCCGTTAGGTGTCCGGGTATAATCAAGTACTTCTCATCAATTAATTAACTATGGTGTCTAGTATAATTAATGATGAAAAATTCGTTAAGATTAGAAGAACAAATTCAAGAACCAAATAAACATTCTAGCATGGTGTCTGCGTTAAATATCTACTCATTCATTCAAGAGAGCAATTTACGATTAGGCATATGGTGTCTACCATAATCGTATCTCATACAATTGAATTACCTATATCAATGATGGCCAGTCACTAACATAAACTAAACAATTGAATTAAGAACAATGAATGAAACAAGAATTAAAATTGAATTAGAAATTATTCCACATAGACATAGAAAATCCGTGTAGGCTACATCAAATCCCTAGAAAAAGAAATTAGTTCATGATAACTTTCCAGACCATAAATTCAATTACGCAAAATTCTTATAAAAGTGTAAAAAAACAAAAATGTTGATACACAAAATCTTGATCTCTGATGTCCTTCTCCCTCTTCTGGTTGTTGTGTTGTTTATTTTTTTTTTTTTCTCGGCCGCACCCGCAAAGACAGAGAGAGATATCCCTGTCTCGAACCCTAAACGCCATTAAATAGCCATCCTTTCTCCCTAACATCCAGCACACAAATTTACTTATACCCCCCAAAGGTAATCTCACCATCCCTTATGCTTCCTCCAACTTCACGCTACCCAAGGCAACAAATTCTTTGCTGTTTTTGTCTTCTTAATTCCAGCCGCTACATGCTTATAGCTCTTAATGACTCATCTTAGGCCACACAAATTTTTGTGTTTCCCGTTCAGCTTCAATTACATCCTCACTAATATTTTAATGCACATTGATGTTTGCCGTTTTTGTTCTAAAATCCCGCCGTTGCCTAATGTGTAACTTGCCTCTTATATTGTTCACAATTTCCTCTTATTGCTGGCTGTTATACTTGCCGAATTTCCTGATTTAAATAGAAAAATTGTAGCCATGCTTCCTAGCTTTCCAGAACTTCGAAAACGCATCCATCGGAGTTGTGTAGCAAAAGTTATGCTCAAAATACGTAGCTTGTTCTGATTTTCTAGAAAATCTGTCCGTAATCTCTAAATCAGTCCTAAAATCATTTCTCCTGCAAAATACTCACAAAACACGTCAAAAGACCAATTTGAACATAAAGTTAACTGTAACCTATGCAAAATTCATCATGATTAACATCACAAATAAAATACTATCACCTAGCTACCCCCGATTTACATGATCAGGGCTAGCCCAACAGTCCATGCATGATCCTTGCTTTACGTGAACTATCTCCTATTTTCCTGCCAAACAGTCCTAACACTAGCCCAAATAATACTTCAAAATTTCATAACAAATCCCCTACAATAATTTCGACCGAACGATGTGTTTGGTGTAAACCCCCAACACCCCACCCTAGAGGTCAAGGCAGGGGCCTAAATGAACTTGGAGGGATGAGCTGTCAGGTTGGAGGGATGAGCCGTGGTCCACCGCTATCAACACAGGAAATGATTGGTTAAGTGCAACAAGAAATTGGGATGACAATAGTTTTAAGGAGGCCTTTGCTGCATTTGGAGTATAGTTGCCTTCAGATAATCAAGGCAGAGAAATGACCGTACAAAAAATTAAGGACCTGGACTAGCAGAATGTTGAGAAGTTGAATCATACGCTCCATCGCCAGCTTGATGATGGAGTTGAAAAAATAATTGTACCCGGTGCTTCTGAGGAACGTGGGAGCTGTTAGGTACATAAACGGATTGCGATCGTGAGCAAGCCAACAATCACCATGAAGGATCTCTCTTGGAATGTTCAAGGTTTATGCTCAGATGATAAGAAGAGGGTGGTGGCAGAATATGTTAGAAACAACGTTTTGATGTTGTGGGATTCCAGGAAACTAGAGCACAAACTCTTTCTGCTTTCGCATTACAACGTATTGGCAGTGGAGTTATTGCGGAATGGGTTCAAAGCCCCGCCACTGCATGTCATATGGGTACACTAGTTGGTTGGAGAAGTGATCTATATTACATAGAAAAGAAGTGGGTGAGGCCATTCTCAACTACTGTCAAACTAATTCAGGATAGAGCAACAACCGGAATTTTTTTCACCTTTGTATATGGGGCACATAACAATTAAGTGCAACAACTATTTTGGCAAGAACTCTGTAGTATGGTCGTCCTGAAAGATGACCTTTGGGTTCTCGCTGGCGATTTTAACGCAGTTCGAGGAGCATCAGATAGAAGCAGTGGCAAACTTCCAACTTAAGGATTATCGAGTTCGAGGAGACTTTAGATGAGTTGGAAGTGCTCGAAATCTCATTACAAGGGCATAGATACACGTGGTCTAACAGACAGGAATCTCCAATCCTGGCTCGCTTAGATAGATTCTTTATCTCTAAAGCATTAGAAGAAACATTTCCATCTGTTTCAATTATTCCAGAGGCTATAGTCAGCTCGGACCACACACAATTGTTGCTACATTTAACTGATCCAAATGCCTTTCCTAATCCTAGATTCCACTACGAAAATATTTGGGAGACGGTGCCAGACTTTTGGATCATGGTGGAGGGATGGTGGAACAACTTTGCGGTGCATGAGAATGGAATGGAATGGATGGCTCAAAAGCTTCAGCTATTACAAAGGCGATTGCGGGCTTGGGCGCGGAGTTGTGTTAAGAACGTCAATGCCAGTAAAGTTGACCTACTAGCAAAATGAAATTGCTTGATGCCCAGGAGGAGACAAAAATGAGTGGTCAGTTGTAGACATTCAAGAAAGACGAATTATTCAGAAACAATACAGTGAGATTCTTGAAAAAGAAGAAATGATGTGGTGTCAACAGTCGCGAGTTTGATGGCTTCAAGAAGGTTGTTGTATCTTGTGTGATTTTGATGATAATAAACTATTAGTAGAAGCGTTATTAATATACTTATTAATGATTCATTGAGTTTGTTTAAGTGTAAAAGGTGTAGGTGTCGAATAGAGCTAAATTTGCATGTTATAAAGCTTGATTAAAGCAGTCCACCTGACACCTACGAACTAATCAAATAATATATTTCTCATACGATATCAAAATGGAATAATATCAGTGGCGCATGAAATAAGGCTCACATACCTTTCCATAAATATATTACATATGTGATTTGGATACCCGTACTATATGTTATTGATTTTTGAACTTGTAGGAAGAAAAACTGTTTGGCTGCTTGACCCTTGTGTAGTATTTTGCTCATAACTTTCTGTCAGATGCTCTAAATGTGATGAAACTAATTTCATCTGAAATTAGACTTAAAGACCTTTACAACGGTATATGGATAATACAAAACGGATAAGAAATAAGAGAGAACGAGTTGAATGAAGTTGACCAAAGCCGAGTAGAAAATCGTGCACCCGAAAGCAGTTTCGGTCGACCAATAATAAATATCGGTCGACCGAAAATTTGAACAGAACTAGCCATTATTATAGCTGTTGGAAGTAACTTTTGAGGTACCTATAAAAATCTAATGCCTCAAACGGTCACAGAACTCATGCTATTCATTGGAGATAGTTTTGAGAGGGAGTATAGCATTTAGAAAGCCCCACAATCTTTGTTGAGGTCAAATTTGTGTATCCTAAAATCATTGCCCTTGATCTCTTGACCTTAAGTGAGATATTATTTAAGAGATTTGTAATTGGATTTTTGGGTTAATTTTATTAAGAGACATTGTAAGACGGGTTGCTAGGTGAGCCACCAAAACCTAAGGAGATTACGGGTTACTTGGTTAGCAGCTAAAATCAAGAGATTACGGGTTATCGCTTAGCCGCTAAAAACGAGTTTGTAACGGTTTGATCAACGCCCGAAAGTTGATAGTCTAGTAGAAAAGTCCTCAGAGGAGGCAAGAAAAGTGACGGTAGCGGGTTTTTGCCGAACCACTATAAACACGGTGTCGTATTTTTTTTCTCCCTTGCTTTATGTATACTACTCTCTAAATGCATGCATATGAATCAATTGATATACTCATATACGCTTTTGTGGTTAGATCGGTAAAGAGCTAAAACTTGATTAGATAGCTAAATCTATTAATTAGCTCATTATTTTAATTACCCAATTCACCCCCCTCTTGGGACCCAACAACTTTTAAAAGCTATTTGAAAGTTCTCCATGGCAATGACATTGTGGAACACGAGTGGCTTCTAAAGCAGGTTGTCAAGATGCTAAGTGGCCTATCACATATCTTGGCATGCCGGTGCGAGATGGAACACTTCACCACAATGATTGAAAATCGCTACTTCAGAAGTTTCATAGTCGTCTGGCAGGATGGAAGGAACGGAGCCTATCGCTTGACTCATCCTAGTTAATGCAGTTCTTACTGCGCTACCAACTTATTGGATGTCGATATACCGCCTCCCATCTTGGCTAGTCACCAAGATAGACCGATTGCGCAAATATTTTCTTTAGGTCAGTTATGCTACTCAAACAAAAAAACTTGGCTCATCTTGTGGCTTGGGAGGTCATCAACAAACCTAAAGAATATCGCGGATGGGGAATTCTAGATTTACGAACTTCTACGCAGCTATATTAGCCAAATGGTGGCGGCGTTTAGCCTCCAAGGAGTCGTACCCATGGAAAAAGCTTGTCACTCACAATCATGGATGTGATTCTCTCCATTTAAGGTATGCACAACCTTCTGTTTTTACACCTTTTTGAAGAGGCGTTCATAGTGTCAAAGATGCATTCAGTAATAGAACTAAATGGGAGTTAGGAGATGTGACGATGATAAATTTTTGGTTGAAACTGTTGACTTAATAGTGTGGCATTGGCGATAGTACTATTACGAAACTCCATGCATTATTCCCATGTCTTTTTACATGGCTCCAGTTCTACATGCTCTGTAGAATCACAGACCATGCCCCTTAATGGCTCAAAAGTATAGGTCGTCCAAGGTTCTTAGATAGATGCAATTGAAGGGGCTGCTCTTTAAACTTGCTATAAAAGAATGCCCATCCAGCAGCACTTCAGATCGAGCTATATGAAAGCTTTAGAGCAACATAAAATTTTCTGTTAAGAGCTACTATATATCACCAGAGAATGATGGAGGAATGGAGTGCCTCTCCAACAACTTCTAGAAGATCTCAGCACCTCTGAAATGTAAGTTATTTACCTGGCTTGCTTGTAGAAACCGCATTTTAACGAGGGATAATCTGCTAAATAGAGGCCAAACGATAATTGATGATGTGTGCCCCTTATGCAAAGTAGCTCGAGAATCTGTGGACCATATTATGTTACAATGCACATTTGTTAGGGTGATTTGGCAGCCAATGAGAATTTTGTTAGGCATTTTCGAGTCTCCACAAAATCTACAAAGTATGTGGACCAATTGGCAAAATAACATAAGAGATATGAGGTTGCCAACTATTTGGGACATTATGATAGTTGCAACAATGTGAAGTATTTGGGTAGAGAGAAATAGATGAGTTTTTAATGCCAAAGAGAGAACACCCGCGATAATTTATGTGCTCGCGAGATTTGGCATTTTTCTGGTTAGTAATCTATATGGTTCAAATAGACGATTTTCGGTGCTTTAATTTGATGTATTTTTTCGTTTATCTGTTTTTTATGTTTGAAAACTTGTTGCTGTTGCGGTATCCCATATATTTTGGAATATACCGAATACGTTGTATTTTAGTACTTTTCTCATTGTTATATCTTATAACATGAGGGCTATTAATTATTAAAGGCAGTGTTTTTTTCTCACAAATTAAAAAAAAAAAGAAAAGAAAAAAGAATAAAAAAGAACTAATCCCTCTCAACTTTTAAGCAATATAGATAAAATAAATGTTCCCGAAAAGTACAGATATGAATCTTCAAAGTTGCGCACTTGACAAGTGCCATGCTCCGCCGGCCGCCGCCCTCCGTTCTCCGGCGAACCACCATCCCCGCTGCCGTCTCCACCTCTGGCCATCCCCTCCCATCCTCAACCTCCGTTATCCAAAAACTCACCATCCTACCAACATCCCAACTTTCCGACTCCGACAAGCACCACGCCGGCGCCATCGCCACCGCAGCCGCCGCCTCCTCCGCCGCGCTCTCCCCTCTTTCATCTCGCTTAACGGAACCCATTCTCCTCCGTGCGCTCGACCTCGTCCGCCCTCCCGCCGCCGCCCTCCGCCTCTACCGCTGGGCTCACCCTCTCCTACCCTCCCACTCCGCCGATCGCGTCTCCCACAAAACCCTTAAAACCCTCTGTCGTTCCCGTGATCTTACCGCGGCCGCTGACTTCCTCCGCTCCCTCGCCGCCGACAATTCTACCTCTCCCCTCCATGACCGGTTGTTCAACACTCTCCTCCGTGCTTACTCTGCAGCCGGCCGCCTCCGCGAAGCTGTCGATGTCTTTAAATCAATTCCCTCCGCCACAGTCTACTCTTACAACTCTCTCTTATCCGCTCTGCTCCGCCGAGGCCGCACTCGTGCTGCGGCACGCCTATACCTCCATATGCGAGATGCAGCCGGAGTTTTGCCCGATGTATGCACATTTAACACCCTTATCCGAGGGTTCTGCTTGAACTCCATGGTTGACGAGGGATTCCTCATCTTTAACGAGCTAAAACGCCGTAATTGTTCACCTGATATTCTCACTTACAATATTCTCTTGGATGGCCTCTGCCGTGTTGGGAAGGTAGATACCGCACGGCATTTGTTCGATGGAATGTGCAAAAAGGAGCGTACAATATTGCCGAATGCTGTATCCTATACCACTTTAATCAGGGGGTATTGCAGCAAGTTGCAAGTAGCGGAGGCTATGCAAGTTTTTGACGATATGGTAGAAATTGGAGTGAAGCCGAATAAGATCACGTTTAATACACTTATTCAAGGGCTTTGTGAAGCGAAAAGGATGGATTTGGTGAAAGAATTGATGGAACGCTTTCAGTTTAAGCCCGATACTTGCACCTTCAATATTCTGATAGCTGCACATTGTAATTCAGGCAATGTTGTTGACGCAACGAAGATGTTCGACAGAATGGCTGAGTTACGAGTGAAACCTGACTCAGCTAGTTATAGCACTCTCATACGAGGTTTATGCAATATTGAGGAGTTTAAGAGTGCGGAAGAACTCGTAGATGACCTCTTGGATAAGGATATATTAGGAAAAAGAGGTGGTTGTGTTCCATTAATGGCTGCGTATAATCCGATATTTGACCACCTTTGTCACAGTGGTAAGACTGAGAAGCGGGAGGTTGTTTTTAGGAAATTACTCGGAATAGGGCTAAGGTTGATATCGTTGCATTCAAGATTTGATTGTTGACATTGCAGGGATGGTCAGCCAAGGAAAGGGTATGAGCTTCTGACTACGATGGTTAGGAGAGAGCTAAAGCCAGACTTTGAGACCTGTGAGATTCTGATTAAGACATTTCTTCAAACGGATAGCGTGCGTTTTGCATGGAAATCATTGCAAAATATGTTAAACAGTGGGTATCTGCCAAAGACGAGCACTTTCCATCTCATACTTTCTGGGCTTCTGATGAAGGATGACTTTGCCGAAGATGCTTCGGATCTTGTTCAAGTAATGTTGGAGAGGAAAGTAAGGCAGAATATCGATTTATCCACAAATTTAATTTCAATTTTATTCCGAAATGCTTCCAGTGATAGAGCTTTCGAGATTCTTCAGTTGCTTTATGAGAATGGATATAGTGTGAAAATGGAGAAACTGGTTACACTTCTTTTCCAGATTCCAAAGTTTGTAGAGGTACGAGAACTGCTCCTGTTTTGCCTGGAAAAGAGCCATGATTTAGATTCTGAGCTCTATGACATGGTTGTAAGTAAGTTATGTTCATCTGGGAGAGTGTTGGAGGCTTTTGGCCTGTTCCATGAGATAACAGACAAGCGAAGGGCACCTGTCGCATTTACGTGCTTAAAAGATTTGATGCGTGCACTTCAGATGATCGGAAAACAGATGGAAGCTGAGTTTGTGGCAAAAAAAATAAGTCCTGCAAGAGCTGAGGCAATTTGAACATCTAAAAAGTCACTTCTGTGGTTCTTTATCTGCTCATAAGATAGTTTTTTTGGCGAATTCATTTTTGTTGCAGAAAACAGAGAGAAGTTATACCAAAGATCTTCTAGAAGCATTATTATAACAATCATGGTTTTGATCATATGACAGTGCTATCCTATTTGATGGAGCTCGATTTGGGCTACCGCGTGGTGTCCGAATAACAAGGCCCAAGTACGAAGGATAATCTGGCCCATGAAGATCAAGCCCATTAAACCCAGCCGATATGTTCCGAACGGACCTCGGCAGGCCGAGTCAAGACTACTTCGGGAGCGCACGCTATCGGCAACACGCGATCCCGACACCCGTTCTGGGGTTCGTCCTGCCCGAAGCCCGGCATCCAGCCTGGACGCCTCGGCCGAACGAGCAGATCGCTCCCCACAGATATACCGGAGACCACGTCCTCCACGCTGCGGCCACGCAAGCGCCCGCCACAAGAACCGGTCTTCCGCAGGTATAGTAGTCCACGTGGCGCAGAGATAACGCAGTCAACCCGAACTACCAGCCGAGATCCGGAAATTTCTCAACCGCCGTCTAGCTGGCTTAGTTCCCGGAGCGTCTATAAAAAGCCGTTTACGGCACTGTATTAAAGGTTGGATTCTAATCACTTGAGAGGACTTGTACTTGAGAGATCTGTGAGTTTCGTGAGATTATATTCTTTTTTACTCATAGTGTATTTCTCCGTTGGCATTACGTGATCGCTCGTGGTTTTACCTTGGTGATAAGGGTTTCCACGTTAAAAGCTTGTGTGTTCTTTTCTCTGTTTCGTGTTTTCTGTTTGTTGCATTCTTAGCCAAATTCTGCCTTCGATTATTTTATTGATCGGTCGAGGACCAGCTCGATCACTGCTCATTTAACTCGTCATGACTGACTTATCGCTTGTATGGTCGACAGCATCTCAGGTAAAATTCCTTATTGTTTTGTTCCTGCTTCTTCGCTATGTAGTTATAATTTCTTTTTATTTTATTTTTTTTTTGATGCACTGATATTGATCTCTCCTGGTATTCGGCAGGCCCTTTTCCTCACTAAAGAATACTGCAACAGGTCTGTTGCTGTCTTAAGAATGATGCTGTGGCTTAATCTGCTATAAGTAAGTATGCTTAGTTGTCAAACATATGCTATCCTGACATTTGAGTTAGGTACTTGATTTCCTTAGCTTAATGTTAATTGATTGGTTAGGAAATTTTTGTATATCTATACCTGGTTTTGCTCATACCTCCTAATTGAAAACTGTGTAGTTTTTTTTTTTTTTTTTTTTTTTTTTTTTTTTAAGAATAAACTATGATGCTTTTAGATAGTAATTTTGGCAATCTCGCAGAGGTAGCTCAGATTAAGTAGATTACTGCCCCTTTTTGTATACTAAGAAGCACATATATGAATACGTGATACGGATACGACACGATGCGGATACCTAAAAACAAGATATGATACATCGAGGATACGTTACTTAAAAATGTATTAAAATATTAATAATTAGTGATTATACAAAGCATTTGTTAAAATAAATAAAAATTTTTTTAGCAAAGAAGCCTTTTTTTCAAAAAATAAGAACTAATGTATTAGTATTTGAGTACTTGATAACATCACCGTTTTTTTGGCTTTATTTTCGAACTTTTTTATATACGAAATATCTTTTATGGCCACTCCTTTTCTGGCAATTTCAAGAAGTGAGCTTTAACCTTTATATAAGAACTTTTGTGTGTTTTATGAGAAAAGTTGTATTGCATAACATATTTCCTCCTTCACCATTGAACTTTTTATATCTAGTTATATATCTACAAAGGCTTTGCTCATGTCTCCGTATTAATAACAATATTACTAGATGTAGCGATATCCACAACTCTAGAGTAATATCCACAACTCTAGATTATTATTATTAAAAAAAGTGAATTTTGGATGTGAAGAATTCTTAGAATTTTAAATCTATTATAAGATTATGAATTTATACTTAATGATTAATAACTTAGAAAATAATTAAAAAGACCTAATCTAGCTAAAAAATAGTCCAAACGTGTCTCAGTATCCCCAACGTGTCCTAGCGTGTTTCTAACGTATCACAGCGTGTCCAAATTTATTAAAGTATTTATTAAATTCGGATACTTAAATTCACATGTCCGACACTCCGATACGTTGTTGGGAGAAGTGTCCGTGCCTCCAAGCTTGTATATGCACCCTTGTAAATATATAGTCTAATCACATTTTAAGTAGCCTTTTCTTTTGACAGGTCCAGCAGTTCCAGTAAACAAAATTGAGTTTATGTTAACAGCCCCACTCCACCTCTTTCTTTGGAAGAAGATATCTTACATGCAGCAAGCACTTTATTTAGCCTATGGTTTTTTCTTTTCATTTTCCTTCTTCTTTTTTTTTTTTTTTTTTTTTTTTTTTTTTGAGATTATCGTGAGAAAATTCTGCCCGTAACCGGCCTTCTTTGAGCGACCGTCGTAACAGGTAAACCCACGGGTGGCACCGATTCCTATTCCACCGATCGAGGGGTCCTATCTTTACGGATAGGGCAGACCCTGGTGCACGCTCCTGAACGGAACTCAAATCAGGATCCATTTCACTTTCCACGAGGTACAGGGGGTCTTCGACCTCCACAGCCGATTGCCTATGGTTTAAAGTTGCAATGTCTTTTTAAAGATGTCTAGGAGAAATTGTCCCCCTACCGGCGCACTATGATGCTTTAGGATTGATGGATAAAAACCCCAGTGTTCCAGTTCCTGCTTCGACCAACGAGCAAGCCCATTGACGAGCCCTCAGCCATTTGAGCAAGATTTACACATTTAAAAAATATAAATTATAAATTGGATAAATCTGTAAAGATGATCCGCCTAAATAGGAATTTCGGCATCACGATCAACTTTGATAGCGACATCGGAGATGAATCACGATCGACCGCTTCGAGGAAGAATCAAACTCGAGGAGGAGCACAGATCGGAGAGGGGAAGGTGAGAGGGACAGCTTCGAGGAAGAAGCAATGCCAGAGGCAGAGCAACGATCACAGAGAAGATATGCTAAGAGGAAAGGTGAAATAATAGCTAGTAAGGAAAGAAATAAAGTGGTGGGGTCCATGGAGAAGTTGAGGAGACTAACAGGCAAAAATGCTTCCGTTAGTAACGTTTCGCATTTAATCCTACGGTTCTTATCATTTAATCCTACGGTTAAAAAGTTGAGAGGAGCTATGCTTGGCTCATGTCGAGTGAAGAATAGCATTTCTCTATATATATATTATTTTTTTTACTTAAAATATAACAAATTAAATATATTATATTAATAAAAATGATTATCAATTTATATAAAATTATAAAATTTAAATTTTTTGATATTATTATTTATATATAACTAGTATCGGTACATCGTAAGGATGTAAAATTAATTTTATTTAAAGAGAGCACGTGCAACAAAAAAATTATTTAACATAACAAAAAAATGCCACATTATCCTTACACTCCCTCACTCAATAGGCTATATAGATATCCAACCACAATAAGACAAGCCTAACCTTAATCTTCATCGTTTGCTGCTCAAGGCTAGATCTCTTCATCAATGGCGACTCAAGGCCAGGTCATCACTTGCAAAGGTAGGCAATCTGCACCTCAGATCCCATTTATCTCGCGATTTTCTATGGGTCTCGATCTGGATTTCGCGTGGTTGATTAACGGTTGTGATTGGATGGAAATGTGTGATGATATGAGCAGCCGCGGTGGCATGGGAGGCGAACAAGCCACTGGTGATCGAAGACGTGGAAGTGGCGCCGCCGCAGGCCGGCGAGGTCCGCATCAAAGTCCTTTTCACTGCGCTTTGCCACACGGATGCCTACACCTGGAGCGGCAAGGTCTCTTGCGCATTGTCTAAGAATTTTTTGTTGTTCCTTCTTTATGCTGTTCATTTTATTATAATTGTACTTCTATAAAGGTCTCCAGTTCCGAGTCAGAGTTTTTTGTAAACTCAGATCCGGCCACGTGCTGGTACACTAGTATTTTCATTTTTTTAAAAAAATTTAATCATAAAATAAAAATTAAATTGTTTTTGTCCTGTGTCCATCATGTCCCGCCAGTTTGTGCCTGTGCATGTGCCGGGCCGGCATGTTAAACCATGCTTGTAGCTTTTACTAAATCGTGTAGAATTTTGATATAATTGTTTACGTGTAATGAGGTTCAATATATTGTGCATCAGTTTCTCTTAATTCATTTGCTTGCTTATATTAATTGTGAAAAAAGAACTTGATGTAGTTGTTTATGCAGAATGTTTGTAGTCCTCCTATTTTGATGTATTTCTAGTGTTGATTTTAACCAGTTATCTGTAAGAATGCTTACTGTTTGAATGTTTCTTTTATTTCTCTGCTTATTGAATCTCTAGCTTGCTTTTTTTGAGGTTAAGAGTTTGCTACTAGTTAATAGTACCCAATACGTTTTTATGCACTTGTTAATATGTAATGCCCATAAATGAGGTGACAAAACTTTGATTATGTTCTCAGTGTTTGCTATGTTCTTCTTTTAAATCAAAGTTAGTACCCACTAATCCTCAGCGTGGTAGCTGTTTCTGTTTTTTGGATCATTATATTGATTGCTAATTGTGTTGCTTCTGATAATGAAGATAAATTATCCATATAGTTTGCATAAATTTGCTCTTGCTACTTTTGTGTGGGAAACATTCAAATTTCTCTATTTGCAGAATGTTGATTATTTGGATATCTATTTTGATATCATTTGATTCTGAATCTGCATGCTTTTGGTGGGGAAAAGCAGGAAAGCACACTATTTGGATGAATGCTTGTGGTTATCGTATGAAGTCATTTTGAAATAGTGATAATTGATAATTTTGAGCAGCGAAAGTAGTTTTTAAATTTCTTTGCTTGCTAGTAAAAATGGCCTAATATAGGCGAAAAGTGTCTATTTTTCTACTTTAAAGCTTTTTACAGACCTTACATTGCAAAATGTTTTCTTCTATTTAAAATACTAATTGCAGTGGCCATTTGCTTGATTCAGTGTTTATTTACATGGAATCTGCTCTGGAATCTAACTTTTAAACCTATTTTACTATGGTTTAACTGTAAGAAACAGTAAGAATACTGATATTCATAAAGAATATTCATCTTTATTGCTCCAATTGTGTAGAGATCACCTGCTATGAGCCCTTTTTAAATCCTTTTGCATGCATGTGCATCTAAAGTGCATGTATTGGCTGTAATCGCTGACTCTTATCATTCTATAATTTCCTGGTCTTCAGGATCCTGAGGGTCTCTTCCCCTGTATTCTTGGCCATGAAGCTGCAGGGTATGTACTAGCTATACCCAATCATAAAGTTGAAGTTGTATGGTTGTTAGTCTGAATGATTTTTATACCAGGATTGTTGAGAGTGTCGGTGAAGGAGTTACTGAGGTGCAACCTGGAGATCATGTAATTCCATGTTACCAAGCAGAATGCAGGGAATGCAAGTTTTGTAAATCAGGAAAAACAAATCTATGTGGGAAAGTTCGTGCTGCCACTGGGGTTGGTGTAATGATGAGCGATCGCAAGAGTCGGTTTTCGATAAAGGGAAATCCCATCTATCACTTCATGGGCACATCAACATTTAGTCAATATACTGTCGTGCATGATGTTAGTGTTGCAAAATAGATCCGCAAGCTCCTCTTGAAAAGGTCTGTTTGCTTGGGTGTGGCGTTCCTACAGGTAACATCTTGTTTTTGGAAATATACCTGCTGCTTTCTTCCTAATTACAATGTGGTGCGTATTATATCTGGAAATAGTGACCTTGTTTGGGCAGAAAGCTCCTAATTGTGCATGACATCTTGGAAGGAAGATTTTGGCAGAGAAACTTGGTTGATAATGTGGTAGTTGTTTATTTCGTTCTTCAGGTGGTTGCTGTCAATGAAGCAGTTGTTTTGTTGTCAAAATTTATGCCCTATGTTTTGGTTTTTAATTCGTCTCTTGATGCCTTTTTCCTTTGTAGTTCTTTTTTCATATATTACAGAAGGAAAAAACTGCTCAACCCCAACAAACTACCCAACAAACTACACAACCAATCTCTACCACACACGTGCCTTGTGATTCGCACAATTCCCTCGTGATCTGCAAAAAATATCAAAATTACAGATATACCCATCGTGATGTGTGGTCTTGATTGTGCCACGTCAGCATGTGTAGTTTCTTAGGGGTGTATAGCAAAGCTCATTACAGAAATATAACCTTGAGATCATGATTTCCAAATTCATTAGTAACTGTCAAAGATTCATGTGATGACTAATCATTTGATAGTTAGGACTACAAATTGCTGTCATTATCAGTACTGCAGATATTGGTGCTGCCATCATCCCTTGCAACTGCTGTTTGCTTTGCTATTTTCGGTTTTTTTAAGTTTGTATTTGCACAGTCAACAATGCTGCTGCTTCAACAAGCAATGATGCCGCTTCCACCGCCACTATTTCTGCCACCGCCGCTGCCGCCTCTGCTTCTGCCATCACTGCTACCTCCAAGGACAATGAAGCAAACCTTGGGTTTCCAAACACCGTAATTGCAACTTGGATTTTATTGTAGTAGTTGACTTTTGAGTATCATATATAATAACTAAATTTCAGAATTGTATTGTAGTCAACCTCTCTTTTTCTGTCCAGAAAAAGTGTTAATACATATTGTTTTTGTTCCATGGCATGTTTTTTGTTTAAAGGTCTGGGTGCAGTTTGGAATACAGCGAAAGTTGAACAAGGATCAATTGTTGCGGTCTTTGGCCTTGGAACTGTTGGACTTGCTGTAAGTCGTCTTTAACAAGCATCAGTGCTTATCACATATATAATGCTATTGTGATTGTTTATGTATTTCCACTTGATAGGTAGCTGAGGGGGCAAAAGCTGCCGGTGCATCAAGAATAATTGGTGTAGATATAGATAACAACAAGTTTGATGTTGGTATGAACTTTTCTTATCCTGCTTATTTAACTCGATTTAAAAAATGCAACGTGACTATGGTCATTAACATTGAGTTAATTCCTTTATTGTTATCTGTTATAATTCCCAAGTCTTGAGTGTGCAATCTGTTTGAGGTGACATAGTTAGAGGACTCCTGTGGGTTGGTTTGGCACAAGGAGACTTATATTGTTTAAGTCATGGTTTTCGGTGCCGAACGGCATAGCCCGTGCCGGACGGCACGTGCCTATTCCGTAGTTGTCGGCACGGTACGAACCGACACGGCACCTATAAAAAAAAATCTTATATTTGAATTTTTAAATTTATTTTTTATTTTTTAAAAAATAACAAATAAATATATATCGACAGGGTTGGCACGTGCCGGGATCTGAGTTTACCGAAACTCGGCTCGACTCGGCACAGAAAACCTTCGTTTAAGTCATACCATGACATAAACATTCTCCCTTGCACATAGCATTGCAGGTGACATACATCCCTTATTCAAGTTATCTCTTTTTTGAGCAGTTGTTCGTAGTGTGCATCGACTATGATTGTACAATGTATGTGATTGTATGTCTTACATTTGCTACTTAACAGACACACAGCACATCCAGAGTCTTTGTAGGCGGGCCAAGTGCATGAGGGCTCCTGCTATTTGAGCAAGCGCTGCGGGCCGATGCACGTCCATCCCTCACTAATTTGACCTATTCTACAAGTCCTTAAACTTCGCATGTCTCATGACTATCTCATTTACTGAATACCGTTAGCTACGTCTGTTGATGCTTGATAGTGGAAATTCGCTGCAAATTAATTTTGAAATATCATCTTGATGGAGCACTGGCGGAAGCCAGATATTTTGGTGGACTAGGTTGCTCATATAAGCACAAAGCCACCTAGTTTAAATGCCATTGGTAACTCAGTAGGTGTTCTAAGTACCAATTCCTTGTAAACTTGATATTTCTGTTTCACTTTTTTTTTTTTTTTTTTTTAAAAAGAACAAAATTCATCTGTTAGAACATTTTGGCATAATATCTTTTGACTTGTAGATTTTCTTTTATTTTTTAATTCATCTGCTTAGTTTCTAGTTTTCTTTCAACCTTCTTTCATGCATGGATCTATTCGTAATTAATTGTTTGAGCCTTTTGCAGCGAAGAAGTTTGGAGTTACCGAATTCGTGAATCCAAAAGACCATGATAAACCTATCCAGCAGGTTATTATAGACCTCACTGATGGAGGTGTTGACTACAGTTTTGAGTGCATTGGAAATGTTTCTATCATGAGGGCTGCCTTGGAGTGCTGTCACAAGGTCAATTCCAATTTCCCCCTCTAATATCTGATTTTTAATTTTCTTAGTTGCACGTGTTAACTAGACATGCTATGAATACAAGATCACAGAAGCAGAGACATTAGAATTCTTATTTCTTGGTCATCTCTGCATTGCATCTGGATTTACTCATTTCTTGTGACAATAACTAACATAACTTCTATGTTGTGGTTAATGATTAGCAACTATTGTTCCTAATGGTCTCATCAATAGGCTTCTAAGAGATTTTTTCTTTTCTTTTTTAATGTTTTTGAATTTAAAAAGCAAATTATATTCATGGCTCTCATAAATCACGGATAATTAGCAACTATTACATCCTGATGGTCTCATCAATAGGTTTCTAAGAGATTTTTTTTTTTTTTTTTTTTTTAAGGTTTTTGAATTTAAAAAGCAAATTATCCGTGCTTTATGAGCCATGAATATATGAGTAAGTCTAGTGACTTCTATCCTCGCCTTTCCGGAGAGCCGATTCCGTTTTCTCTGCTTTCTCTTTCTTTTCACTGGCCTAGCTCCATGGCCTCGCTGCTCGGAAACCACCCAGTGCTGACAAAAGGCACATCCGAGTGAAAAGTGTCGGGATTCAGAGGGGACCTCTCGACCGTTTTGTTTGGTAAATGGGATATGGAGTGAGAAAAATAGAAAGAAGAGAGAGTTGAGGAATTAATATATAGTGTAGAAGCCAATTGATCGTACGCTCATGCGACGTATGATTTTGATGTGGATGATGCAGGGCTGGGGAACATCAGTGATCGTGGGTGTTGCAGCTTCTGGTCAGGAGATATCTACGCGTCCTTTCCAGCTCGTCACCGGACGTGTTTGGAAAGGTACCGCCTTCGGCGGTTTCAAGAGCCGCTCCCAGGTGCCTTGGCTTGTTGACAAGTACATGAAGAAGGTAAAATCCAAATCCCTTGGCACTTTCAAATCCATAAACTCTACCTCTTGAAGATCATTTTTTTTTTTTTTTAAAAATTTTTGATATGTTTTTACAGGAAATTAAGGTGGACGAGTACATCACCCACAATCTGACACTCAATGAGATCAACAAAGCTTTTGATCTCATGCACGAACGCGGATGCCTCAGGTGCGTGCTTCAGATGCACACATGAGATGATCTCCGCGTCTTCTGAAGTCCGTGAGAAGAAATATGTTTGTGAGTAATAATCAAGTCTGTGGTTATCTTGAAACCTTCCAAACTCTAGTGTATGAAGCTGTTATCTGGTAATATTTTCGCAGACTCCCAACATTTTTGTTTTCACGGACTCTGCTTATTAACCATTTGTTGCACTTATTTTCACGGATTGCAACATGTATGTATGAAGTCCCTATTTAAAAAAAAAAAAAAATTAAAATTTTTTTTTTAAAAAAAAAAAGAACTTTTGCAACTAGTTTTGACATTTGAACTTCAAATATTTCCCATCCTTCGGGCTATCTTTCTTTCTTCTTTTTTCTTTTTTCTTTTCTTTTTTTTTGAACTTTTAACAATGCCTGAAACAAGTAAACACAAGGTTTTTATCAAAGGTTTTATGTGTCTAGCTGATTTTTGGTAAATTTTAAATTCGAGATATCGATGATAAACTATTTTTTTATGATTTAACTAAAATAAAAAATTAAAAAATTAACATTTAATTAAAATAATTTAAAAAAAAATGACATAGTTAGGTGTGCGTGACCTTAGCTGTGTACACTTGCGCGTGGGATTTAAGATCATTTGTCTGTATATTGTTCCATAACGAGAAAGATGAACAGTACATTTTAAAAAAAAGGAAGAGAGATGAACAGACCGCGGTCGGCAGCAATAGGGGCTTTTTCTCTCTCTCTCTTTCTCTGTGTTTTTTTTAATAAGATGTCATACAGTACTGTCAGAAAATAACTGTGCCGTCTGTCTGTGTCCGACGCGCACCTAAAACTTTTGGTTGTTCCGAAAGATACACTGCTCATAACAAATTTTGTGGCACAGCATATTAAACTATATAGTTTATAATATTATATTTAGTATAAGCTTTTAAAAAATTGAATATTTGTCAAAATATGTTCTATTTAATATGAAATTCTCAAAATAAGATTCCTAATTCTGATTGATTTTTTTACATAATTATAAAAAATGACGAAATTATCATTGTCAAGTTAACCGTCTTTATTTTTTTTTTAAAAAAATAATATATTAAATTTTATTTTTGCACGGAATCAAAAAAATCTTAAAAATTATTTTGAATCAGTACATATATTGATAATTTTAAATTATAAAATATATAAGAAAGACAAATACCCCTAAATCTGGAGAGAAGGGAGTGGTGAACCCCAAAAAATCAACTCACGGGTGCTCTAATCAATCGGTCGGTTCACAAGACCGGCTCCTCTTTCTCTTGAAGGTTAGTCAAAATCGACAGGCAAACAAGGTGGGTGTTTCTTCCTCGACAGAGACCACTTCTAGAACTTAAAAAGTGTCCCACAAGGTGGCAAATTTCTCCGCTCTCGAAGTGCCAGAAACCTTGAAAAATGCAGAGTGTACTTTTCCTACCTACTTTTTCACTTAGGCCATAATAATATTTTGAAATTATTTAATATCAGTTTTTACTTTTATATTTCAGCCATCGAAAACGTATTTTTTTGCTGACGTGACGCACGTATTTTCGTATTTTTACGAGCTGAAATACGCGACTGTTATTTTAGAGGGACTGATATACAATTATCTTTAATATTTTAGATTCTAGATTTAATTTCCATTCATTCAACACACCGGAAGAAACTTACGGATATAATAAAAGCTCAAAAACTGAGTTCGATTAAAAAGTAATACAAGAACATACAAATTTTTTACGTAAAAATATTCGATCTAAACCGAAATAAACTGTCGACGTTCAGGCAACCGGCGATAAAAAATAAACTAACATAAAGAAAAAAAAAATTTATTTCACTTCATTCTGGGTCATGGTAGGAGAGATGGATCTCGCGAAATTGTGGATGAAGCAGTCAATCCTGCATTTAGCGCTTCATATTATCGAACGGTTGACTTTCGTGGCGTTGTACGATTTTACGATGGTTACGCTGTTAACTTATTCTTCGTAAATTCTATTTACTGAAGAAGCTCAATTTAGCTCCACACCTCGGCCAATACTCAAGTGAACATCGGCCAAATTCATGCTATATCGTACTCCATTAGCTAAGTACTCTATATTTGGGATTTTTTCAGCCAAAATTAATCCAAGTTCAGCCAATTCTTAAAAAGATAATTGTATATCAGCTCCCTCTAAAGCAACAGTCATACGTTTCAGTATCCGAAACGCAAAAACGCGTAGCGTGGCAGTGCGCGCCACCACGTCAGTACGAAAACGCGTTTTCGAAGCTGAAATGTAAGACGCAAATTTTATACGTCGTCATGTTGTATATTTTCGCATTTTCGGATGCTAAAATATAGAACGTAAATTTTGAAGTACTGATATATAATTATTCCATTCTTAAATCAGCCGGAGCTAAAACCCTTTCTCCAAAAAAAAAAAAAAAAAAAAAAAAAAAGGACAACAAAGTAACCTGGTCAGTTCGACAGCGCAAGTTAAAGTCCAACCAGCAATGCACTGCTACAGCACATCAGCCAGCAAAAAAAAAAAAAAAAAAAAAAAGAAAAAAAGCGTGTTTCTCAAAAAAAAGACACAGCCGCCATCTGCTCCAACACGTGTCCATTCCAGCCTTGTCTTTCAAAGCTATAAATAAATTCAGCCGAGTCTTTTGGAGCAGTAATCAACAGCAAGCAAATCGTAACTTCTCCTTCCCCCGTACGCTTTCTCCTCTGTTTTGCTCTGCTACTGCTCTACTACCAGCTCTGTTCTCCTAATTCGATTAACCATGGCGTTCTCCACAACCGCTACCCCCCCGGCCTCGTACCAGCTTCTTCCCACCCAACTTGGACCGAACGGAAGCTGCAACGAGCTGAAGAAGAAGATCTCGCTGGTTGTCTCGCCAAAGCGAGCACTCGACAACAGGCGAAGCACCGGACCGGTATGTTCTTTCGATCTTGTCCTTAGATAGCTCTGCTTTCGTCGGTAGAAGAAATTATTTCTAAGATTCTAGATATTTAATGTTCAGGTGGCGCGGCTGATCGGTCCGGCGATCTTCGAGTCGTCGAAGCTGAAAGTGTTGCGTATAGGCCGCACGGATGAGGCGAGGCATCCCGGAAGCCAGCCGAGGACGTACACGCTGACTCACAGCGACATGACCGCCAAGCTCACGCTCGCCATCTCCAACACCGTCAACTCAGCGCAGTTCAGCGGATGGTACAGCAAGCTCCAGCGAGACGAGGTGATTGCAGAGTGGAGGAAGGTGAAGGGCAGGATGTCCCTCCACGTCAGCTGCCACATCAGCGGCGGCAACTTCCTGCACGATCTCATCGCCAACCTCCGTTACTACATCTTCTGCAAGGAGCTCCCAGTGGTATGCATAATTATTAGTTCTTATTATAATAATTACGAAATATAATATATGTAGGATCGATGACTAAATATCTTTTTTGTTTTCGTGCAGGTGTTGAATGCTTTCGTTCATGGCGATTTGGATCTGTTCATGAACTACCCGGAGCTGCAGGAGGCGCCGGTGTACGTTTACTTCGAGTCGAAT
This sequence comes from Xerophyta viscosa, assembly GCA_002076135.1. Classification (NCBI taxonomy): domain Eukaryota; kingdom Viridiplantae; phylum Streptophyta; class Magnoliopsida; order Pandanales; family Velloziaceae; genus Xerophyta; species Xerophyta viscosa. The sequence continues at coordinate 966,200 of MJHO01000012.1, forward strand.
AACCCCCAATTCCACAGAATCGAGTGCTGGGGTCCTCTGGTAGAGGCGCTCAGAGGGCGGCCGGAACACGTCGAGTTCGTCGATCCGTATTCATCGTCATCATCTCTGGCATCTGCGCATAGATTCCCACAGCGGTGCAAGAAAGAGTGCAGCTGCTGTTTCCCACGCCGGAGTCTCGTCCCGTGGCCCCAGGATTTCCTCGAGCAGCCTCAGCAACAACAGCAAACAACGATCACGAGGACAAGGTCTAGCGAAGCATAAGGAAGACGACATCTTGGACCGCTGATGGGAACTTGCCGAGATTTTTGGGATGCGTGCAAGCGAGAGACATGGACCGTAGGATGAGATTTTGCAGCCACCAAGGAAGAAAATCCGTCTCACAAGGAAGACAAACATGCACTTGGAGTTCTTTTTGCTAAACTCCAAATTGTGAAATGTTCAGATTTTTGTTTTATTTATTTATTATTATTTTTTTGCTGTTTTAATTTTCTTTTGATGTAATACATTGAAATTTGGGAAAATTGCGTTTCAGCTCCCCCGTTTTCTATTTTTGACTTTTCAGCCCCCCGAAACGCGTTTCTCCGCCGACGTGGCGGCGCGCGTGTGCCGCCACGTGGCGTTTCGGGGGGCTGAATCGCACGACCCCAAACTTAGGGGGGCTGAAACGCAATTTTTCTTTGAAATTTAGACAGGTGTATACTTTCGTTGTTTAATATATAAAAGTTATTTTTTCAAGAAATATCAGTTTGACCTCCAAATACTTATTTTTTTTAAAATATTTTTAACTAGTAATAACTATAAAATGTATAATAATAATTAATGTTAGTTAATACTGACCATGCATTCAAATGGAATTGTTGCTATGTGAAAAAAAAAAAGCACATAGAAGATGCGCTTTTTTTATTAGTTTAATTTAGCTCAACTAATCAGTTTTAATTAGAACTGTGGTGGTACCTCAAACTTGAATGATAGTTTAGATATTTAATGAAAAAACTTACATGCTTGTCTAGGATTTTGAAAACTGCGGCTAAAGTCGCTCAAATTGTACGGTCGTGATAGGAATCATCAAATTGCACACATCTTGAGCCGAACACATATATAGCTAGGTGGTGTTTTGGATCGACTGCTACTATGATATACTGTGATGGTCGTGCAAAATGACAACGGTTGAGTGCCAGCGCATGCGTCTGGTGGATTGAGTCTGCGCGACGGAGGCTTACGAGTCAAGTCGGCAGGTTAGAACTGACTCTTGTATGATAGATCACGTTCGATGGGCCAACAATATTATCTTGGCTGGTTGAGCCCTAGTTCACGCGGACTAACCGTCGCGAGCGCAGATTGTCCCACACCAGTTAGGGTTGAACTTGTGTTCGGTTCAAATGTGAGGAGACGATTTCTTAGATTGCGGTGTCGTATTTTAAGCTAGCCTTGCACCGGTCCTTACACGTGGTATCAGAGCAGGTTTGCGTGCGAGCCATCCGGCAGTGCTAGAGAGATTGTTAAGTGCCAGCGCGTGCGCGGTGCGCCTGGCGGGTCGAGCCTGCGCGGCGGAGTCTTACGAGCCAAGTCGGCAGGTTAGAACTGACTCGTGCAAAGTAAGTCACGTTCGCTGGGTCAACAATACTGTTTGGACTGGATTGGTTGGGATTTGGCTCACGCGCACTGTCGACGACCTTCCTCCGGATGGTTGAAAGAAGGATTTGGAGTCGCCACCTAATTTTTATAGAAAATTAGGAAACCGGATAAGGCACGTTTGAGATTTTTAGATTCGTTCGTCGGTTACGTGTGGGAAAGACGGAACACCCCCACAGCGCCCCTCGTAATGAGGGTACTCTTAATTAAGTGGTTTAGTTTTATTTAAAATTAGACTCGTAATAACTGACTAATTTGTTAATGTTAACCAGTATAAATTCTTGGAAATCGGATAACCACCTCATTCTTGTCTATACTGATTAACGCATAATTGGACATTTTACAAGCAATAATATTATGTACAATCACAAATTATCTATAAGATGTAGAGTTCGGATAGCCACCTCACCCTAACCTTAAAAGTGTTATATTTTATTGGTCGGGATCTCTATTTTGGGGCTCAGTGCGTTTCCGTTTCCTCTCCATCGCCCCTTTTCAAATGTGAATTAACTTTGAAATGTAGAGTTCGGATAACCACCTCTCTCTAATTTTGATTTTATGAATGTATTTATTAATGTTATTAATGTTTTAAAAATTAAATTAAGTTATAGAGTTCGAGTAGCCATCTCCCTCTAATCTTAATTTTATGCTTGTATTTATTAGTGTTATTAATGTTTTAAAAATTAAATTAAGTTATAGAGTTCGAGTAGCCATCTCCCTCTAAACTCAAATTCGTAAGCGTGGTTTGAGATTTTTCTACAAATTATAGTCAAATTTGGTGTTTTTGGTGATTTGAGATTTAAAAAAAAAAAGATAGTTAAAATCAGTTATTTATTAAATTTGAGCTTAAAATTTAATTAAAATCAATTAAAACCGATTCTGGGCCCTTAATGGGCCGGACCGGACCATTTGGCCCGGTCCAGAGCCAAAGTGGCTCGTCCGGGCCCGCTCGCGCTCGGATCGAACCCGAGCCTGACTCGGGTCCACGCGCGGGGCTTAACCCCGCGCGCGACCGGCTTGGCCGGTCAGAACCGGCCAAGCCGGTCGGCGGCGGTGCCGCCGTCACAGGGGTTGTTCCTAACGTTTTTGAGGGTTCTGAGTTCAATGGTGATGTCCAAATTTTATTTTGACGTGTGTGTGATGAGATATTGCGGGGTGCAATTTCGGGTGAATATTTTTATTTTTTATTTCCGCCGCCGTGGCTCGCCGACGGCGAAGTCACGGCGGCGTCCCGTGTTATATTCGACGTAGAGGCGATTTTTTTGGAGGGTTACCTTGAGGTTCGGATGTGGGTTGAGTCTTTGGTAGTTTGGACGTTTCGGACGCGTCGGCCGAGAGCTTGGCGCGGCGGCGACGAGTTTCACGTGTCACGCGTGCGGGGTTTGGTTGCAGAGGAGCGTAGGAGTCGAAGGTGAAGGCGGCGGCTCCCTCTCTCCCTCTCCCACCGGCTCTTTTTCTCCTCTCTCTCTCTCTCTCTCCCTCTCTCTCGGCTGCTTGCTTTTTCCTTTTTTTTTTTTTTAAAAAGCTCCCTCATCCTCCTTCTTCCTGCGTCCCCCTTAGGGGTGTTTGGTTTGGGGGTAAAGGAGTGGTAATCGTTACTCGGGTAACGATTACCACCCATTACCCCCGTTTGGTTCATGGGTAGATTGGTACCCATGGGAAAATTTTACCCCCATTGGGGGGTAAATCGGTACCCACCTAAATAGGTGGGTACCGATTTACCAGGGTAATATTTTACCCTAGCCTCCTCGCCGCGCGCCCACTCCTCCTCGCCGCTGCTCACTCCTCCTCGCCGCGCGCCTCGCCGCGCCTGCTCACTCCTCCTCGCCGCGCGCCTCGCCGCGCCTGCTCACTCCTCCTCGCCGCTGCTCACTCCTCCTCGCTGCGCCTCGTCTCCTCCTCGCGGCGCCTCGTCTCCTCCTCGCCTCGTCTCGCCTCGTCCACCTCACCGGATCTCGCCGCGCCTGCTTCGGATCTCGCCGCGCCTGCTTCGGATCTCGCCGCGCCTGCTTCGGATCTCGCCGCGCCTGCTTCGGATCTCGCCGCGCCTGTTTCGGATCTCGCCGCGCCTGCTCTGACCGCCACCTCACCGGATCTCGCCGCGCCTTGCTCGGATCTCGCCGCGCCTGCTTCGGATCTCGCCGCGCTGCTTCGGATCTCGCCGCGCCTGTCGTTATCTCGTCGCGCTGCTTCGGATCTCGCCGCGCCTGCTCTGACGCCACCTCACCGGATCTCGCCGCGCCTGCTCGGATCTCGCCGCGCCTGCTTCGGATCTCGCCGCGCCTGCTTCGGATCTCGCCGCGCCTGCTCGGATCTCGCCGCGCCTGCTTCGGATCTCGCCGCGCCTGCTCTGACCGCCACCTCACCGGATCTCGCCGCGCCTGCTCGGATCTCGCCGCGCCTGCTCTGACTGCCGCCTCACCGGATCTCGCCGCGCCTGCTTCAGATCTCACCTGTAGCAGTTAAATGGGTAACATTTACCCGCAAAACAAACGCGGGTATTAGTTACTCATGTAACTAATACTAGTTTACCAAACGTGGGTTCGATTTTCCGCCTTGTTACCCGGGTAATGTGGTTACCCGGGTAATTGCTACCCTTACCCACATACCAAACGGGGCCTTATAATCTCCTCCCAGGATGCATGCAACCAACCCATTCCTCCAAAATTTCACCCCTTCATGTTTATTTACAAAGTGCAATTATCCTCCCAAGGTTTTGACTTACCCAATTTGTTGTCTCATTAATTGTTTGATGAAAATGGCATGTACAGCTTCACACACACATATTCATAATTTTGTCCTCATTATTTATCCTCATTAAATTTTTTTTTTTTTTTTTTTTAACGAATTTTTAGCAGTATCTAAATCGGTGTCGCGGAGCAGGGATTCGATCATCGCATTATGATAGGGTTATGGTGGCCATCGCCTGGATTAACTGAGCCGAATTAAATCGATCGGATTGATTCAAAATGGACTTGATTTGACTTAATCGGTGCATATTGGTTTCGCAGACTGGCAGCCCGGACAAAATGAGGTGTCGACAGTTGCCCCTCTTTGTCTAATCCTTCGTGGAAGGATTAGGCAAAGATAAAGAGAGACCACATTTTGGACGGCGGGAAGGGGCGAATGTTTTTTCCTTTTTGCTTTTCCGTGTGTTTCTGAGGAGACGCATGGTGATTGCAGTTGTTCAATGGATTTTATCATAAATCACGAAATCAGTCGTCCGCAACGGAAACGACCCAAGAGTACAGTCGACCAAGGGTAATATTAAAATTTTGGTCATAGATCAGTCGTCTCATTACTGAGGATGATCCTGAAGCGCAGTCGGCTTCAATGATAAGATTGATAGTTATGGGATCAGTCGTCCCATGACGGAAATGATACAAGAGTTCAGTCGACTCAAAGGTGGGATAAAAAGTATGATCAAGAGATCAGTCGTCTCATGATCGTAGATGATCCTGAAGCACAGTCGGTTTCAAGGATAAGATTCACAATCATAGGATCAGTCGTCACATAATAAAGATGATCTTGAAGTGCAGTCGACTTCAAGGATAAGATTAATAGTCATGGGATCTGTCGTCCCAATGACGGAGATGATACAAGAGTTCAGCCGACTCAACGGTGAGATTAAAATTATGATCAAGAGATCAGTCGTCTCATGACCGAAAATGATCCTGAAACACAGTCGGTTTCAAGGATAAGATCGATAGTCATGGGATCCGTCGTCCAAATGACGAAAATGACCCAAGAGTACAGTCGACAAAAGGGTAAGATTGAAATTGTAATCATGAGATCAGTCGTCTCACGATAAAGATGTTCTTGAAGTGCAGTCGACTTCCCAAGTGGATTTGTAAGAATATTTAAACAGGACACAATCCGATTTGCTTCTCGGAATGTAGAAAGATATGCCTGATTTGCTTCTCCGGACTTAACACAGATATGATCTGTTTCTTAGAATCTGTAAAAGAGGATGCGAGAACTATGCCTCGTGGAGTATGGGTACGAAAACTATCCCCCGTGGAAAGTGGATACGAGAACTACGCCTCGTGTGGAGTGGACATGAGGACTGCGCCTCGTGATAAGATCCGAGAACTACGTCTGGGGAGCGAGGATTTGTATGGAGTAGTTGAAATTATGGATGTTGTCAAAATTTTCATGTAACAAGTAAGTGTTTGCTTGTCAAAGCTTCTCACGAAGGTTGAAAAGTTTTATGTTGAAAAATGAGTTGGGTTGTGAAAACTATACTTTTGTTGTTTGTCCAAAAGTTTCGAATGAAAAGTGTGTTTTATCGTCAAAACATTCTCAAAACTTTTATGAAACATGATCTTATGCCAAAGTATGCTGTGTGTGAGTGTTTGGTCAATCCGACTTTTCTAGATGTCTCTGCTTCTTTGTGTCCCTTTTCTGGCATGTTCCAACAATTTCTGAATTGCATGTAGGATTCTTGCAAATTGATGATTTGTTGGAGTGTCTGATTGTTGCTTTTGTATGCAGTTTCATCGAAGTGAGCGAGCTGTCGCTTGTTAGCTTCATCATCCAAAAATTGCCCCGGTTTAAGCGGACACGTTGATCACAGATGTGCCTTCTGCACTGAAAATTTTTCGAGAGAAAAATGTGCCCCAGTATAGTGGATCGAACCAGTAGTTTATGCTTGCTTTCTTTTGACTAATCTAAAATTTTCTTACGAAAATTTTGCCCCAGTTTGAATTCCTTTTTGACTTCTTATTTTTCTTTCATCAAAGTCATGTCGAACGTTCGTTTAGCTTTTACTGGTCATGATATGTATTTTCTATTTAACATGTGGTACCAGTTGAACTTTTCGTAGATTTTTGAAAAAAATCTTAAAATCTGAACCTCTAAATTGGAAGTATGCAACTTGAAAATGAATCTCATTTAATAATAAATTGCCCAATTTAGGGTTTTGGTAATTTGGCTATTTGAAAGCTGTAGTTCATGGGGCTTGGCTTACTTTGGAGAGTGTAGCTCACGGGGTAATGGCTTGTTTTTAGAAAGTGGAGCTAGTGAGAGATCTTGCAGGTTTATCAATTTGTGGAGAAAAGATGAAACATACAAATTCCGTAGAATAGAAATTTTCAGAGTGCATGCCCTTTGTTTAACGTAATAAGAAGATTCAACAACTTGTCATGTCCTAGCTAGTTTTGCCTAGGTCGCCTTTTCAGGTTTTCGACCTAGCGGGCTAGAACTTTTTTTTTTTTTTTTATCCCTCTTTGTATGCAAGCTCTAGACATGGTCGTTTTGATGATATGCTTGACTTCTTTGATGTTCTGCAATGACATTCTTCAAATACCCTTGGGTATTATCAATTTGATTTATTTCGATGTTGCCAGAAAGAAGGCTACGTCTTTTTGACATTGACACTAGTGATCTCTGAAATGTAGTCTTGTATTCATGAACTTTCTTCCAGATTTTGAGTGTTGCAAACTGTTTTGCTTGATTGTTATGGTTACTTCCAATGGTCATATGATGCAGTAGGAGTGTTGATAACATTTATACTTTTCTTTCGGTTCCTTCTCACTTTTTGACATTTCTTATGTTGTAACTTATTTTTGACGCGAATACCGACATTGATAATGAAGGCACCCGGTTACTTAATAAGATACATACTTAAGCTGCTTTGCATACTCATACTAAAGTTACTGTTTGACGTAAAAGTAAACATGGGGCTCATGAATACTTCTAGTTACTAAGTGACTCAAGCAGCGGAGTTTTATACACTTGTCATATAAAGTAGAAAATTTTCCCTTTTTTCCTCTTTTTTTTTTTTTTTTTTTTTTTTTTTTTTTTTGAACTGCATCATATTTCCATTGTTGTGATTCTTCATTCCATAGGAGCTCTTCAATTCATCGGAGACTTTTGCTGAGCTTTAAGAATTATAGTGGATTCTGACGATGATTCTTTTGATTGTTTGGCTTGTCTCGGCTTGAACTGATGTTGATAGCTGTCGTAGAATTGCTTTGCGTCTTGCTTTTTGAAATGCATACCAGATGGAATACGAGAGGGATTTTTTTTTTTTTTTTTTTTTTTTGACAAGTTACAGATTAAGTTAAACTTGGGCATGCATTTGTTCTTTATTTTCTACAGAACCGATGTAAATTAACGAATGCAAAAAGAGTCCATGACAAATGGGAGAGAAAATTTGGCGCTTTTATGATCAAACAAAATTCATTTAAAGTTGCATTACAAAAACTTTCTTCCAACTAGAGTGCTCTATTTGAAAAGTCGAAACATGACCACATGAGAAAGGAACATGCATAATAACTAGTAATAAACATAAATCCAAACATTACTTAGTGAAAGTAAACACATCCATCAAAGTTACAGGCAAAAGTGCATAGACGTCGTCATTTTCATTCATCGTGGAACAGGCTTGTATCAATTTCGTTGATTCCTCCGTTAGTGGTGCTGGTCGAAGTGTCGTTGTTCGAAGTAGCTGCTGTTGCCGTATCTACAGGGTTGAGCTTTATCCTTCCGGCATCCATTAGTTCATAAATTTTGTTCCGGAGGATGTAACAGTTCTCCGTAGAATGGCCCTGAACACCATTATGAAATTCACAGTATGCGTTTATATCGTACCACTTTGGATATGGAGGTGTGAATTGCCGGGCGGGAATAGGATGCAACATGCCTTCCTTAGCCAATTGTTTGAATATTTCTCTTTGAGATACGGGTAAAGGCTCACGAGCGACCTGGTATTGGCGAGGTTGCTGGAGCGGTTGCCGAGCGGGAGCTGGTTGGTGTTGATATGTCTGATTGACTTGTTGCGGCCGATGTGCAGGTGGCTGAAACTGTTGATATGGTCGATTTTGTTGATACTGATAGTTTTGCGGCGGTGCTTGATAATGCACTGGTGTTTGGTGTTGAGCAGGAACTCGGTACAAAGACTGTTTGAAGTTATTAGCCCCACTAATGTTGTTCACCTCTTTGTCCTTTTTCTTGGTCCTCGTGTCGTCAGATGACTTGAAGACATTGTCTTGTGCCATTTCTATTCTTAGACCTGCAGTCACCAATTGAGTGAAAGTGGAAGCGACGGCACACACAGTTTTGATCTGATCGTCCAGGCAGCTCAAGGTCATGAATTCGTCAATCAATTCCTTTTCAGACATGGGAGGAGTAATCTGGGCAGCTAGATTTCTCCACCTCTGTGCAAAAGCACGGAATTTTTCAGTCTTATTGGGAGTTAAAGCTTTCAGGGATGACTTGTCTGGCGCCAAATCCTTATTATGCTGATAGTGGTTCAGGAAAGCGTTCGCCAGGTCTTTCCAGCTTTTGATCTCGCTTTTGTTTAGATTTAGATACCACCGTATTGCTGGTCCTTTAAGGCTCTCTTGAAAGTAATAGATCAGCATCTTTTCATTCTTGAGATATGCCCCCATCTTACTGCAATACATTGATATATGGACTTGGGGGTCGTCGGTTCCATCGTATTTCTCGAAGTCGGGAACCTTGAAATCCTTCGGGATGTCTAATTCGGTGACAATACAGAATTGAGCAGGATCCATGGTTCCTCGGGCACCTTCTAAGGTATTCAAACGGTTCAGAATTGTTTCAACCTTATCTTCAATGTGCTGGTTCTCTGATGGGATAGAGTCATGTTGTTCGTCCGGCACGACTTGAGAGTTGGGAGTTTGTACCCTGTGACTTTCTGGTTGGACAGGCGAAACGTATTGCGGCGGAGCGTATTGGGCCTGCTCCGGCTGCTGCGGTAAGCCATAAGGATCGTACGGTGTATGCTGTGCCGTTTGTTTTTCCTGAGGTGGCACAAACGATGGGCTAGGATCACCTATCGGCTGAGTTGTTGCACTGTTGCCCCTTTGCTCCACAAGTAGTGCAATAGCAGACGTGAGTCGTTCCAGCTGTTTGTTCATGTCATCCAGTTGTTTGCGCAGTTCTTCATTCTCCCTTCTTAATTGGTCATTTACTTCATTGTCAGCCATTAGTACCGATGTATGTCGTCTTGACCGAAGCAGATACGGGCTCCTTATGGTGAAAGTCGTCTTGACCGTACTTGCGAAAAACATTGGTGTCAGTAGTGCGTGTATGTATGCTGTATGCGTTTATTGATAAAAGCAAAATGCAAATACGTGAATTTTCAAAAGAATTTTTAAGATGCTTTTAAAAGAGATCAAAAAGGTAAATTTCAGTTTCCAAAATGTGTGAGAAAGTTTGTGCTTATCGTAGCAATCGCAAGAAAATCTAAAGAAAATTTTTGTCAAAACCCTTTTTTTTTTTTGAAGTAAAAAAGAAAAAAAAGGAAAAAAAAAAAAAAAGGATTTCAAACAACTAAATAAGACATTGAATGAATTGGGGAATCGAAAAAGGGAGTCATGGAATTTCATTTGTTAGTGTTTTTTTTGTTTTTAATACCGAGGTAAGGTTCAAGGCCTCCTTCCTTGGGGCTTGGTCTTAAAAAATTGTTTCCTATTGGCCGTAAGGCCGACATATTGGGGATGGCCAGGTGGTATGCACAAGTTTGACCAAGCTGATAAAATTTTTATGGGTTAAATTTTGTTATAGTCAAGAGTATACCCTAAACTAACGGTGTCAACCCCTTATCCCGCGTTTTCACTTTACATGTGTGCTTCGTGTTCTGAATGTTGTTATATGAGGCTATGCAGTCGTATTATCTCTTAAATGGCTGGATTTTAAGGCTACCAACATGCATTGCACATTGAGTCCATTATTATTCCAGAGGTCAAACTAATAGCCGGTCATTGCTGGGGCTCCACAGGGTACCGAAATACATAGTACATCAGTTCTGGTACTACCCAGATAATATAGGCTAGGCTGGGGCTGGATTTTACGACTACCCGCATGCATTACATACGAGTTTCGATATTATCCCAGAACTAAGGCTGGGTCAAGGCCTGAGGTTATATATATGCAAATTACGACTAAATGTGTTTCTAGTGAATATTTTACATGTTGTTCCCAAATAAATCGAAGACATAAGATTAATTACAAACTGTAATAAAGCATTGCATAAATAAAGAAAAATTGATATAATGAACAAGTTTTGTTTGAACCTTAATTTTAAATAAATTTAAACCACTTAATTATAACGAGCTTGACGGTCCCCAGCGGAGTCGCCATCTGTCGACGACCTTCCTCCGGATGGGGGAAAGAAGAATTTGGAGTCGCCACCTAATTTTTATGGAAAATTAGGAAACCGGATAAGGCACGTTTGAGATTTTTAGGTTCGTTCGTCGGTTACGTGTGGGGAAGACGGAACACCCCCACAACGCCCCTCGTAATGAGGGTGCTCTTAATTAAGTGGTTTAGTTTTATTTAAAGTTAGACTCGTAATAACTGACTAATTTGTTAACGTTAACCAGTATAGACTTTTAGAAATTGGATAACCACCTCATTCTTGTCTATACTGATTAAGGCATAATTGAACATTATACAAGCAATAATATTATGTACAATCACAAATTATTTATAAGATGTAGAGTTCGGATAGCCACCTCACCCTAACCTTAAAAGTGTTATATTTTATTGGTCGGGATCTTTATTTATTGGGGCTCAGTGCGTTTCCGTTTCCTCTCCATCGCCCCTTTTCAAATGTGAATTAACTTTGAGATGTTGAGTTCGGATAACCACCTCTCTCTAATTTTGATTTTATGAATGTATTTATTAATGTTATTAATGTTTTAAAAATTAAATTAAGTTATAGAGTTCGAGTAGCCATCTCCCTCTAATCTTAATTTTATGCTTGTATTTATTAGTGTTATTAATGTTTTAAAAATTAAATTAAGTTATAGAGTTCGAGTAACCATCTCCCTCTAAACTCAAATTCGTAAGCGTGGTTTGAGATTTTTCTACAAATTATAGTCAAATTTGGTGTTTTTGGTGATTTGAGATTAAAAAAAAAAGATAGTTAAAATCAGTTATTTATTAAATTAGAGCTTAAAATTTAATTAAAATCAATTAAAACCGATTCTGGGCCCTTAATGGGCCGGACCAGACCATTTGGCCCGGTCCAGAGCCAAAGTGGCTCGTCCGGGCGCGCTCGCGCCCGGATGGGACCCGAGCCTGACTCGGGTCCACGCGCGGGGCTTAACCCGGCGCACGACCGGCTTGGCCGGTCAGAACCGGCCAAGCCGGTTCGTCTTCATCCCGCGAGCAGCGAGCTCGCGAGAGCTCGCTGCTCGCGGCGGTACCGCCATCGGCGGCGGTGCCGCCGTCACAGGGGTTGTTCCTAACGTTTTTGAGGGTTCTGAGTTCAATGGTGATGTCCAAATTTTATTTTGACGTGTGTGTGATGAGATATAGCGGGGTGCAATTTCGGGTGAATATTTTTATTTTTTATTTCCGCCACCGTGGCTCGCCGACGGCGAAGTCACGGCGGCGTCCCGTGTTATATTCGACGTAGAGGCGATTTTTTTGGAGGGTTACCTTGAGGTTCGGATGTGGGTTGAGTCTTTGGTAGTTTGGACGTTTCGGACGCGTCGGCCGAGAGCTTGGCGCGGCGGCGACGAGTTTCACGTGTCACGCGTGCGGGGTTTGGTTGCAGAGGAGCGTAGGAGTCGAAGGTGAAGGCGGCGGCTCCCTCTCTCCCTCTCCCACCGGCTCTTTTTCTCCTCTCTCTCTCTCTCCCTCTCTCTCGGCTGCTTGCTTTTTCCTTTTTTTTTTTTAAAAAAAAAAGCTCCCTCATCCTCCTTCTTCCTGCGTCCCCCTTATAATCTCCTCCCAGGATGCATGCAACCAACCCATTCCTCCAAAATTTCACCCCTTCATGTTTATTTACAAAGTGCAATTATCCTCCCAAGGTTTTGACTTACCCAATTTGTTGTCTCATTAATTGTTTGATGAAAATGGCATGTACAGCTTCACACACACATATTCATAATTTTGTCCTCATTATTTATCCTCATTAAATATATTTTTATTTTATTTTTTTATTTTTTTTAATGAATTTTTAGCAGTATCTAAATCGGTGTCGCGGGGCAGGGATTCGATCATCGCATTATGATAGGGTTATGGTGGCCATCGCCTGGATTAACTGAGCCGAATTAAATCGATCGGATTGATTCAAATGGACTTGATTTGACTTAATCGGTGCATATTGGTTTCGCTGACTAGCAGCCCGGACAAAATGAGGTGTCGACACGCACTTACCACTGCGAACGTAGATTGTCCCACACCAGCTGAGACTGAACTTGTGTTCGGTTCATATGTGAGGAGACGACTTCTTAGATTGCGGCGTCACATTTTAAGCTGAACACCGATCCTCATAACAACATACAAAGAAGTTTCAAGTTTTATTAATTATTATGGATCTTTCAATTATGTCCGAACACATAAGAATAGTCTATAAAATTTGAGGCGGTGTTTGAAGAGAGTAAATGATAACACGGAGATAAATTGGTTACTCTAAATGAGTTGAAGACTTATGAACAGTTCATTGCTCGATATATACGGACATTGCTTACTAAAAGGCCGCTTCCTATAACAAATTGAGGGATCATAAGATCAGTCTCTATAAAATTATTAAGAAAATCAATGATATTTTTAGCAGTTAAACCACCAAGTTTGTTGAAAATTTAAGATGTCTTTAATGTCAAACATCTCATTCTTTAATATGATAATTCATCATATGAACTCATTAAACTTGATCGAGTTTTCAACAAAAGAGAATGACACAATGTTCATCCCAACGCTTCATCTTCTGCTCAAAACACTCATGAACTGTCCAGATTTAATGAATTCAACAAAGTGTTATTAGTAACATTTACCCTTTTAATTATTATCTTTATTTCTATTTTAATGCATTAGTAGAAAGAGTTATTTGTATTCTTCTTAGGTTTTAATTATTAGTGTAAATATTACTCAAATCAACAAAGTACTTATTGTTGTAGCTACAACATTTATAGGTTACTAAAATTTTCGTTGCCACGTCCATATAGTATCGTATTTTCGTATCTATATCTATACTTCCTAACCTTCCGATGTCACAAGGCTGGCTTTTTAATAGCCTCTTCTACAATAACTTAGCAACTCTTACTGACAAATCCATCTGATGTCTTCTCGAGAAAACTCAAAAACAAGACAAAAAGATGGAAGAGTAAACAATAGTAAAAAGAACACTCTAACACTCCTACAATTTTTATAATTCTTACGCACGTTCAAAGTTTCTAATAATTACAAATAAAAGACCACTCTCTTATTTTATTTATTTTTTTTTAAAAAAACCCAACGTTCTAATGGACGGATAAGATTATACCAATCATACTGCTATAAAGATCTAGAGTATTCATTCTTATGCCCTAAACAACCAAGTTATAAAGAAAATTATAGAATGTTCTTCTAGGTAAGTCAGAATTTGTATTGGCCAAAGACCAAGACAACTCCAAAAAAAAAGGAATAATTGCAGATCAGCCCCCCCTATTTTGGGGTTTCGCAGATCAGCCCCCCGAAACGCTTTTTCGGGGGGCTGATTTGCAAAAAAAAAAAGCAACTCAGCCTCCGAAAATACGTTTTCGGGGGCTGATTTGCCCAAAGTAGAAAAACGGGGGGCTGATCTGCAAGAACCCAAAAAAAAATTCTAGAGAACTTTTTTGACAGATTTGGCATCGTCTTGGCCAGGGCTTAAGCCGCTCCAAAAGTACGAGCCTAACTACGGTTAAATGTCTAGACCCGTGACACCATGGCCTGCAAAATCTCTTAAGCCGCCCACACGTGCTGCTCGCTAATACGTGTCAAATTTTGTCACGTGCTAAATTGACAAAATCCACTACGGACTGTTGTTGAACACAGACAGCTTCCCATGCAAACAACAATCACGTGTTTAATTGTTAGCAACGATAGTTTGTTCTCTTGCAATATCTATACTTGCACCAATAGTTATAACTTTAAAAAGATTATTAAAACAAAAAATCTAATGTTATAACTCAAATTATTGTTTAAAAAATTTTATATGATTCGTTAAAATAGTTATAAAATAATAATATAATTATCAATTATTTAGGCATAATATTTGATATGTTAATTTTATTAAATATATTTTTAAACCATAAAATAATATATTTTATTTTTTAAATAATTTTTGTAATTCCATTTTTTTAAGGATATCTCTAACTATGAGTTTAAGTACTGAATGGGGTGCAAGTACTGAACTTACATATGGAGCATTACAAAAATTTCTCCAGAGAACTTGGGTTCATAAGTGTAGAATTTGCTAAGTATTACCAAAAAGGGTCACATTCTGAATTCTATAAATTGAAAACCCCTAACATAAAAAGTCCGCTTCTTTTTAAGAAATAAACACAACCCTCGTTCTGGACCCGGACAATATCCGAAAGAAAACTTCAATACAACTAATACAAAGACAAAGTCTCCTACCACATTTGAGGGGCGCATACGCGTGTTATCGGTATAACTCGTCCATTTAAGAAGTGAAATCGATGTAGCAAAAATTCATAGCCGGATGGAGAGAATTCCAGAACCCTCGTTCGTCCGTTGTGATACCCAAACACCACGACACAAAGACCACTTTTATAATATTCAATGACCATATTACCACGGTGTCTTGGATTAAAATTTCTATGGCAATGTTGGTCTAGAAAGATCCCATTGCATGCATTTCGATGAGCTAGAAATAATTAGGGGTAATTACTGTGCAGCCTCCCACATAAAATTTTTCTTGCTCTATAGCCCCCACGCGTTACTGTTTTCAATTCAACCCCGTGACAGAAAATTTGATTTTTTTCGGAAAAAAAGCCCATGTGTTCGTTAACATTTCGGAGCCCCAAATAGCTATTAGAAGTATATTTTGGAAAAACTCTAAATACTAAAAATTATAGATCTCATCTAGATGTACAATTTCATGTTGACAATGTTTCCAAAAAAATACTTTTAAAAGATATTTTAGTAATTTTTCAATTTCAGAGGGTTAGCGGGTCGACCCGTTAACACTTCAAAACTCAAAATACCTATTTAAAAGTATTTTTTTAAAAACTTTTAACATAAAAATTATAGATCTTGATGAGATTTACAACTTTTATGTTGAAAGTTTTTCAAAAAAATAGTTCTAAATAAATATATTGAGGCTCCGAAATGATAATAATATAAAGAGGGGCATTTCCCTCCGAGCAAAAATAGTAGGAGAGCGCGCTGAAAAGAAAATTTTAAAGAAGAGGTGCGTTCTATGTAGCATGGACACTCCAAAAATATCGACGTGTCCATATCCGTGCACGTGTCAGACACGACACTCCTCGAACACGTCCCGGACACGTATCGGACACGCCACGTGGCGTGTCAAAGAAAAAAATTTTAAAAAAAAAAATCGGACACGTACGCGTGTCGGACACTTCTGTTCGGTGTGTCCGACACATGCGTCACTATTCATTTTTTTAAAGAATTATTTTTTATTTATTTTTTTAGAAGAGTTAAGTATTATTTATAATAGTTGAACGTAATATAATATAGTTATGCACTCAGATATTATTATTCTTTTTATTTTAGTTGATATAATTAGACTTTTAGTGTTTAGATTTATTTCAAGGACGCGAAATATTATATTTTAGATAGACTTATTATCAAATGTTATTATATTTTCTAATATTTAAATATATCGTATAAATTATTTTTTAATTATTTAAAATTTTAATTGCCTATCCGAATCGTATCCGTGTCCTATTTTTTTTTAAAATATGCCGTGTCCCCATGTCGTGCCGTGTCGTGCCCGTGTCCATGCTACCTAGGGTGTGTTGAAAAAAAATGGAGATTTGCACTACAGTTCAAGACAATAGTTTATATTGCACTACAGTTCACTTGTAAAAAAAATTACACTTAAATTTTTTTTATGGAGGGTGTTAAAAATTATCAAAATATGTTAAAAGTTATTAGAGAGGGAGGGGGAGGGGGGGGGGGGGGGGTAGGAAGGGAGGGACATTCTCCATATTGCTTTTTTTTTACTCATTTAATGACTGAAATACTTCCGTTTGTAAAATAAATATTATCATAAATTCTTTATCCTATTTATGTCACTTTTTTTATATTATTTAAAAGTACAATTCGAAAAACTTTTGGATATGCTGCCCTCTTTAGGGGTGTGCAACAGGTCCGGACCGAACTGAACTCGGATCGGTCCAGCCCGGCCAGGACCACGAGAAATTTGAACCGAACTAGACCGACCGGTTTGGAGCGGTCCGCAGGTCTCCTCTGAACCGTTGTCACTGCGCTGATCCAAATCCAAGTCACCGGGCACTGTGCTGTGGACCGCACCCTCGTCACCGCACATGTTGAAGACAGGTTCGTCTCGCCGCCATCAGCGCGCTACCAGTCCCGTCGGCTAGGACGAGCAGCGGATTCGATCTGCGAGCTCCACCATGCTCGGCGCTCACGAGGTGATCGAAGACGACGACGCAGCGATACAATCGAAGACGCAGCGATTCGATCGAAGACGCAGAGATTCGATCGAAGACGGCGAAGACGACGACATAACGATCCGATCGAAGACGACGACGTAGTGACCGATCAACAACGACAAACGACGACGAAGCGATGCAGAGGCGCGAGGGAGAAAGAAGAGGACTGCGGACCTTGGATCGCGTCGTCGCGATTCGCAAGAATGGGCGGACCGCACCGCGGATCTCACCGAGCAGAGGATCGCGATTCACGAGAATGGTGCGGATCGCACCACGGATTTCACCAAGTGGACTGGCCATGAGATGCAGATATGGGTCAAGCTTGTTGGCTAACCAGTCCTCGATCCGGTCCACCAGTTTTACCAATTTTGGACCAGACCGGACTAAGGACCGATAAATGCTTACTATGTGGACCGCCGAACAGCCTGAAATTCTACCAGTCCGGACCGAAAAATCGGACCATTTGCACACCTCTAGTTCAAAGGTCCGATCTAATTTTTCGGTCCGCACCCCTAGCCCTCTTTGAACCCTAAGAGTCTTGACGTTGTCCAATACAAAATGCCAAAATATCGTGAGATAATTTGAAAAAAAAAAAAAAACGTTTCTTCTACAACGTGGAATGAAATATTTTAGAAAAGCGAAAAAAAACGGCGTGAATTGAAACATATTTACCCGACGATCCGGTTGTCCGATCGGCAGGACAGCGCAGAATAGAAGACAACCAGCGATGCGTCACCGGAAGCAGCAAATCCAGGCTACACTCTCCATCCTAGTGTCCACGACGCAGCTCATCTACGGCTTCTTGGTTCCGTTTCGTCACACGCGTCCGAGATCATCTTCATCCTCGTGTCCGTACCAGAACATTGTGTAAACTCGATCAAATGCCTCTGTGGATCGGCTACTGAAAGCTATAAAAATGGGTGGGAGACGTTGGTGATGGATCAAGACAGTGCAAAGCAGCAGCAAAACAAACCATTTCTACGTCGAGCGTCAGCGATCAAGAAGACTCATCGTTTCCTCCATATACAACCAGATATCAGTCTCAGATTCCAAGTCCCGTCTAATTCTATTCGTTTACACACCTCTGGATCAGAAGCTTTGATAATTAAGAATAGCCATGGCACTCGCAGCCGGTACTTCGTCTTCCATGCAAGTGGTTCAGCCTACCCAATTTCAACCTCGTCGGAGCTGCAACGAATTGAAGAAGAGCTCGTTGTTGCGGCTCACTCCTAAACAGCCGCCCAACCGCAAGCAAATCACCGGACCGGTACGTATTCGTCTTCGGATTAATTAATCACGATTTCTAATCAGTACTGTTGACGAAGAATTGATGGTGATTTCATTAATTAAGAGATCGATGAACTAATTTCTGGTTTGATGTTCAGGTGGCGCGGCTGATCGGTCCGGCGATCTTCGAGGCGTCGAAGCTGAAAGTGTTGCGTATTGGCCGCACGGATGAGGCGAGGCATCCCGGAAGCCAGCCGAGGACGTACACGCTGACTCACAGCGACATGACCGCCAAGCTCACGCTCGCCATCTCCAACACCGTCAACTCATCTCAGTTCAGCGGATGGTACAGCAAGCTCCAGCGCGACGAGGTGATTGCAGAGTGGAGGAAGGTGAAGGGCAAGATGTCCCTCCACGTCAGCTGCCACATCAGCGGCGGCAACTTCCTGCACGATCTCATCGCCAACCTCCGTTACTACATCTTCTGCAAGGAGCTCCCAGTGGTATGTATATATATCCACTATTTTTCTCACTTTAATTATTAGTTCTTATTATAATCACGAAATATAATATATGTAGGATAACGAATTAATATTTTTTCTTTTGTTATTGTGAAGGTGTTGAATGCTTTCGTTCATGGCGATTTGGAGCTGTTCATGAACTACCCGGAGCTGCAGGAGGCGCCGGTGTACGTTTACTTCGAGTCGAACAACCCCCAATTCCACAGAATCGAGTGCTGGGGTGCTCTCACAGAGGCGCTCGGAGGGCGGCCGGAACACGTCGAGTTCGTCGATCCGTATTCGTCGTCATCATCTCTGGGATCTGCGCATGGATTCCCACAGCGCTGCAACAAAGAGTGCAGCTGCTGTTTCCCACGCCGGAGTCTCGTCCCGTGGCCCAATGATTTCCTCGAGCAGCCTCAGCAACAACCGCAAATAACGATCTCGAGGACAAGGTCTAGCGAAGTATAAGGAAGACATCTTGGACCGCTGATGGGAACTTGCCGAGATTATTGAGTGGGTGCAAGCGAGAGACATGGACCGTACGATGAAATTTGCAGCCTCCAAGCGAGAGACATGGACCGTAGGATAAGATTTTGCAGCCATCAAGGAAGAAATCCGTCTCACAAGGAAAACAAACATGGACTTGGGAGTTCTTTTTGCCAAACTCCAAATTGTGAAATGTTCAGATTTTTGTTTTATTTATTTATTATTATTATTTTTTGTTGTTTTAATTTTCTTTTGATGTAATACATTGAAATTTAGACATGTTTATATTGTAGTTGTTTACTATATAAATGTCATTTTTTCAAGAAACATCTGTTTGACCTTCAAATACTTTTTTCTTAAAATATTTTTAAATAGAAATAACTATAAAACTTATGATAATAATTAATTTTAGTTAATACCGAGCATGCATTCAAATGAAATTGTTGCTATGTGAAAAAAAAAAATCACATAGAAGATGCGCTTTTTTTTATTAGTTTAATTTTACCTCAGCGAATCAGTTTTAGTTAGAACTGTGGTGGTACCTTAAACTTGCATGATAGTCTAGATATTTAATGAAAAATACTTACATGCTTGTCACGGATTTTAAAAATTGCGGCTAAAGTCGCTAAAATTGTACAGTCGTGATATGAATCAACAAATTGCACATATCTTGAGCCGAAAACATATATTGTTAGATGGTTCATTGGATCGACTATTGCTAAGATATACTGTGATGGTCGTACAAATTGACAACTATTGAGTGCCAGCACGTGCGCCTGGCGGATCATGCCTACGCGACATAGGCTTGCGAGTCAAGTTGGCAGGTTAGAATTGACTCGTGCATGGTAGGCTACGTTCGATGGGCCAGCAATACTGTCAAGATTGGTTGGACCCTGGCTCACGCGGACTAACTGCCACGAGCGCAAATTGTCCCACACCAGTTGAGACTGAACTTGTATTTGGTTCATATGTGAGGATAAAACTCCTTAGATTGCGCATCGCTTTTTAAGCCAAGCACCGGTCTTTACACGTGGTATCAGATCAGATTTGTGTGCGAGCCACCCGGCGCAGTGCTGGGGATTGTTGAGTGCCAGCGCGTGCACGGTGCGCCTGGCGTGTCCAGTCCGCAGAGACTTACGAGCCAAGTCGGTAGGTTAGAACTGACTCGTACAGGGTAGATTACGTTCGCTGGACCAACAATACTGTCTGGCTTGGACTGGTTGGGATTTGGCTCATGCGGACATACCGCCGCGAACGCAGATTGTCCCACACCAGTTGTGGCTGAATTTGTATTCGGTTCATATGTGAGGAGACGATTTCTTAGATTGTGGCGTCGTTTTAACCCGAGCACCGGTCCTTACAACGACAGACAAAGAAGTTTCAAGTTTTATTATGGATCTTTCAATTTTGCCCGAACACTTAGAAATAGTCTATAAAATTTGAGGCGGTGTTTGAAGAGAGTAAATTATAACACGGAGTTGGAGACTTATGAACAGTTAGTTGCTCGATATATGTGGATATTGCTTACTAAAGACCACTTCATATAACAAATTGAGTGATAATAAGATCGGTCTCTACGAAATTATTAAAAAAATCAATGATAATTTTTACCAGTTAAACTGCCAAGTTTGTTGAAGATTTAAGATGTCTTTAATGTTAAACATCTCATTCTTTCATATGATGATTCATCATATAAAAACTCATTAAACTTGAGATCGAGTTTTCAACAAAAGAGAATGGCGCAATCGATCATTCCGACGCTTTATCTTTTGTTCAAAACACTCTTGAACCGTCCAGATTTAATGAATTCAACAAAGTGTTATTATTAACATTTATCCTTTTAATTATTATCTTTATTTCTATTTAATGCATTAATAGAAAGATTTATTTGTATTCTTATTTAGGTTTGAATTATTAGTGTAAAATATTACTCAAATCAACGAAGTACTTATTGTTGTAGCTATACATTTATAGGTTACTAAAGTTTTCGTTGCCACATCCATATCGTATCGTTTTTTCGTATCTATATCTGTACTTCTTAGCCTTCCGATGTCACAAGACTGGCTTTTTATTAGCCACTTCTACACTAACTTAGCAACTATTACTTGGTAAAGCCATCTGTTGCTTTTTCGAAAAAAATCAAAGCGCACTACAAAAAGATGGAAGAGTAAACAATAGTAAAAAGAACACTCCAACACTTCTATAATTTTTACTCAAATTCAAAACTTCTAATAATCATAAATAAACGACCAATCCCAACGTCCTAATGGACGGATAAGATTACACCAAATATATTTATACCCTAAAAAACCAAGTATTAAAGAAAATATAGAGTATTTTTCGAGGTGAGCTAGAATTTGTATTGGCCAAAGACCAAGACAGCTCCAAAAAAAATTATAAAGAACTTTTTTGACAGATTTGGCATCGTCTTGGCCCGGGCTTAAGCCGCTCCAAAAATACGAGCCTAACTACGGTTAAATGTCTAGACGCGTGACACCATGGCCTGCAAAATCTTAGAGTCGTCCACATGTGCTGCTTGCTAATACGTGTCAAATTTTGTCACGTGCTAAATTGACAAACTCTGGACGGTTGTTGAACACAGACAGCTTCCCATGCAAACAATTAATCACGTGTTTAATTGTTAGCTACATAGATCGATAGTTTATTCTCTTGCAATATCTATACTTGCACCAATAGTTATTACTTTAAAAAGTTTTTTTTCTTTAAAACAAAAAAAAAAATAATGTTATAACTCAAAAATAATTTTTAAAAAACAATTATATGATACGATAAAATAATAATATGAATATCAATTATTTAGGCATAATATTTGCTATAATTAATTTGAAATTTTATTAAATATATTTTAAACTATAAAAAATATATTTTACTTTTCAAATATTTTTATAATTTTTTTTAAAGAATATCTCTAACTATGATTTTAAGTGAATGGGGTGCAAGTCTTGAACTTATACATGGAGCATTGACTTTCTCCAAAGTATTACTAAGATTGGTGCCTTTCTGAATTCTATATATTGAAAATCCCTAACATAAAAACTCTACTTTTTAAGAAATAAGTACTACCCTCATTCTGGACCACGGATCTATCTCGAAGAAAACTATAATGAGTCCGATATTCAGATGAAATTTACTATCTCACATGAAAGAGCACACATACTTGTTATCGGAGAACTCGTCCAATTAGGATATCAAACTGATATAGCCGAATGAAGAGAATACCTGGACCTCGTTCATTCATTGCAACATCCCAACAGCATGCCGGGCAAACCATTATAATATTCTATGACCATATTACCACTGTGTCTTGGATTATTAATATTACCATAACAATCTTGATCTAGAAATATCCGACTGCAGCATTTTAATGTGCTAGAAATAATTATTACATGGACATGTGTTATATCAGAACCGTTAATCTTAGGGAGATTTGCACCACAATCCAAAACAAGAGTTTATATTATACTATAATTATTTATAAAAAAAATACACTAAGAAATTTTTATGGATGGTGTCAAAAAGTTATTAAGAAGGAGTTAAAATTATTAGAAGAGTACCAAAATATTATTTTTGAATATGAGGGTGTCAAAAATTAACACATATATGTCAGAAATTTACAAATAAGTGTCTAGGTACAAGACGTCGGATGTGTGTTTTAGGTGTTCAAAAACGTATTAAAAAGTGTTTAAGAACTAAAGTATAAAAGAAAATTTTTAAATCTTATTTAAAAAAAAATCATTGTTCTTTTAATGAAAAAACTGATATAACGGCCGGTAGTGCAATTCTCCGTAAATCTTATTAAAAAAAAAAATCATTGTTTCTTTAATAGAAAAACTTATTGTGATATAAGTTTTATGGTCTCGGTCTACATCTCTTGTCCAGTCAGTAATACTAACAATGCAAAAATAGAAGTTCAGAAATATATAATTTAATTATCTAGAAAAGAACTTGTTGCAGGCATAGCACCAAATGGCGTAGATTGAAAAAAAATATCTCCAGATTGCTTTTTTTACTCATTTAATGACTGCAATATTTCGTATATAATATTAAATATTATCATAATTTTTTAACCTATTTTATGTCACATTTTTTGTATTATTTAAAATTACAATTAGGCTACTCACTTTGAACGCAAAACCCTTGACATTGTTGAATGTAAGTTGTCATGATGTAGTTTTTTTTTTTTTTTTTTTTTTTTTTTTTTTTTAAAATTTTTTTTTACAACGGGGAATAAAATATTTTAAAAAAAAAAAAATCGGTGTGAATTGAAATGTATCAGCAGGACAGCGCAAATAGAAGACAACCAGCAATGCATCACCGGAAGCAGCAAATGCAGGCTACACTATCCATCCTTCATGTCCACGTGTCCGAGATCATCTTCATCCTCGTGTCCGTACGAGAACATTGTGTACGTAAACTAGATCAAAAGCCTCTGTGGATCGGCTACTGAAAGCTATAAAAATATGGGTAGGAGACGTTGGTGATGGATCAAGATAGTGCAAAGCAGCAGCAAAACATTCTACGTCCAGCATCAGCGATCAAGAAGACTCATTCTCAGTCTCAGATTCCAGTTCTGTCTAATTCCATTTGTTTAGATCTCTCTGGTTCAGAAGCTTTGATAATTAAGAATAATTACCATGGCACTCTCAGCCGGAACTTCGTCTTCCATGCAAGTGGTACAGCCTACCCAATTTCAACCTCGTCGGAGCTGCAACGAATTGAAGAAGAGCTCGTTGTTGCGGCTCTCTCCTAAGCAAGCGCCCAACCGCAACCAAACCACCGGACCGGTACGTAATCGTCTTCGGATTAATTAATCACGATTTCTGATTAGTACTGTTGACGAAGAATTGATGTTTTATTTCCAGTAAGTAAGATATGGATTAATGTTTCTGGTTGATGTTCAGGTGGCGCGGCTGATCGGTCCGGCGATCTTCGAGTCGTCGAAGCTGAAAGTGTTGCGTATTGGCCGCACGGATGAGGCGAGGCATCCCGGAAGCCAGCCGAGGACGTACACGCTGACTCACAGCGACATGACCGCCAAGCTCACGCTCGCCATCTCCAACACCGTCAACTCAGCGCAGTTCAGCGGATGGTACAGCAAGCTCCAGCGCGACGAGGTGATTGCAGAGTGGAGGAAGGTGAAGGGCAAGATGCCTCCACGTAAGCTGCCACATCAGCGGCGGCAATTTCTGCACGATCTCATCGCCAACCTCCGTTACTACATCTTCTGCAAGGAGCTCCCAGTGGTATGTCCGCTATTTTTCTCTCTTTAATTATTAGTTCTTATTATAATAATTACGAAATATAATATATGTAGGATAAGGAATTAACATCTTTTTTGTTATCGTGCAGTGTTGAATGCTTTCGTTCATGGCGATTTGGATCTGTTCATGAAGTACTCGGAGCTCCAGGAGGCGCCGGTGTACGTTTATTTCGAGTCGAACAACCCCCAATTCCACAGAATCGAGTGCTGGGGTCCCCTCACAGAGGCGCTCAGAGGGCGGCCGGAACACGTCGAGTTCGTCGATCCGTATTCGTCATCATCTCTGGGATCTGCGCATGGATTCCCACAGCGGTGCAAGAAAGAGTGCAGCTGCTGTTTCCCACGCCGGAGCCTCGTCCCGTGGCCCCAGGATTTCCTCGAGCAGCCTCAGCAACAACCGCAAACAACGATCTCGAGGACAAGGTCCACTGGAGAAACATAAGAGACTGTACATGATATGATATATTTTGTTCTTTTTTTTTCGTATTTTGGCTAAATGCGGGAATGCCGTATTTTTTGGAGTTATAACTATTAGAGCTATGCAAGAGATATGGTGAATATTTGGTCCATGAATAAATTATATAAGATACAGAGCGAAAAGGAGTTTTCTTATTTCCTCCTCCCTAGAAAATACTCTGATAACGTACATATAAATACCTTTTCAGTTTGTTATATGTATGCATGTATTTCTTTT
This sequence comes from Xerophyta viscosa, assembly GCA_002076135.1. NCBI lineage: Eukaryota > Viridiplantae > Streptophyta > Magnoliopsida > Pandanales > Velloziaceae > Xerophyta > Xerophyta viscosa. The sequence goes on from MJHO01000012.1 coordinate 991,412, forward strand.
TTTTTTTTTGCTATTTTTTGTCTGGATTTTTGCACCGTAGAACTATTTCGGTGAAAATCAAAGCTGCTATTATATGCTATTTTTTGTCTGGATTTTTGCACCGTAGAACTATTTCGGTGAAAATCAAAGCTGCTATTATATGCTATTTTTATACAATTTCATTTCTAACATTCACGTTGTCGCCGCGGCACCATCCACAAGAATCGTCGAATCCACGATTAACGATTGTCATCGTCTGGAGAGTGTAAAAACAAAAAGGGTCAGTGGCAAAGAGGGCGGCGCCGCTAGCCATCGCCCACAATGGTAGAAGGGAGGGGGAAGTGGCGGTAGGTGGTAGAGGATCGACAGGGAAAAAGGGGGTGGGGGATGTGAGTGGTCATGGTAGCGATTTTGACGAGCTAGGGTTTGGTGGAATACAGGAGGGGCGATTTAAAATCTAGAGAGAGAAGCTCTCGCTTCTTCTAAAAAAATAGTCCAAAGGATCCATAACAAAATTTCTTTGTATGTTGTTAATTTGGGAGACCGTCACTATACATCTTAGCAGCAATAGATCCCCACACCTTATATCTAGACCTGCAAGTTTGAAGTATTGCTGATAAATTTGTATATATATATATATATATATATATATATATATATATATATATATATATATACAAATTAACACATATTTTATACTAATATGATTATTTTTTGGTTATAGATAAAATAATCATAAATTAGAGCTAAATGTGCATTTCAGTTCTTTTTTTTTTTTTTGAGAAAAAACCGAGGAGGTAAAAGACCTCCACAGTACTTTATTCATTAAGAAGATGAAATAACAAGATAAAAAACAAGAACTAAAAGCTCATGTGGAAGAAAAAAAAATAAACAAAATACAAGCATTAAGCTTGAAGATAATAAGAGAAAAACTTTCGCAAGTAAGATGTTTTTTTCTTGCAGGGATAATAAGTCATCCAGATAAAATAGAGATCAATGATATCTGTCAAAATCATCATCTGTGACCTTGTCTTGTTCTCAAATAGTCTTGTATCACGTTCCTTCCAACAAACTCACCATGAAGCAGCAACAAAAAGGTACCAAAACCGATCCAACATCCTATGCAAAATTATACATCCTCCAATTGCTCAACATATCGGACGTAGTAGTGGGTAAAACAACCCGTCAATTTTATTAAGGGGTAAACTCCAAAATGGTATCAAGAAGGTACAATATAGTAGAAAATGATGAGATCTCTGTGTTACATTTACACAAATACACATGTTATGACCAACCATACCTCTTTTCTAGAGATTTTCATCGGTATTGCCAACCAAATGAAGATCTTAACATTTTTAGGAATGGGAATTTTCCAAATAACCTTAATGAAACCACATCTTGTGCCACCATCTTTAATAACATTATACAAACGTTTGACTGAGAAAATCCCGTCGCCTGACCACTTCCATAGTCCGATATAAGTTGAGGGCTTACGTCAGCAATCTTTACATTAGTCTTTTCTTTTCCTCCATGCACCGTTTTTGTAAAATGATACAACAGAACCTTTGTTGTTAGAGCACATTTGATATAAATTAGGAAATAAATTCTTTAAAGGCTTCTCACAAAACCAAACGTCTTCCCAGAAACTAATGCACTTACAATTACCAAGTTTATGAGAAATTTCACTCATGAATGCGCTTTTATCTTTAAAAATGCCTTTCCAAAGTGCTAGAGCGTTTGGAGGAATAGTTGTCTCGTAAACGGTTTACGCCTTATATAAAGGTCAGCCAAGATCATATCTTTCCATAATGCACTGCGCCTATTGAATAGTCTCCACCACCACTTACTTAAGAGAGCTATATTAAGATCTCTAATATCTTTAACACCCAACCCCCTTGCCTTTTGTGCTTACAAACTTGACGCCAATTAACTAAACAAAGACCTCCAGGTATGTCTTTTCTTCTTTTCCATAAAAGGCTCTCCTAATAGCATCCACTCTTTTAATGAACCAGCTTGATGCCCAGAAGCATGAAAGAAAATAAATAACAAGCTGCGTGAGGACGGAATTGATTGAAGTTAAACTTCCTCCTAAAGATAATAATTTGCTTATCCACCCTTCAACTTTCTTTTCAATCTTACTAAACACAGGTAGCCAGTCTTCCTTTTTAAAAGCCGACTCTCGTAAAGGAAGGCCGAGATACTTCACTGGGAGCTCAGTAATGGAACATTGTAGTATGCTTGCAATATCTTCACGATTTGATCTAGAATGAGAGTGCCAAATAATATTGGACTTATTGAAATTTATTTGAAGACTTGAAATCCACTGAAAGAGTGTGAGAATGTCTTTTAGTCTTCTCGCCATGGTAGGGGTACCTTTACAAAAACTAAGGTGTCATCTGCATATTGAAGTGAAGTAATATTGCCGTCATTACCAGCTCCATAAATGAAATCATTCTGCTTGGCTTTGATAAGCATTGTAGATAGAACGTCAACCGCTAAGGTGCACAAGGCGGGGGATAGTGGATCACCTTGTCTTAATCCACTTTTAGAAAATATCCATTTTCAGGTTTTCCATTAACAAGAATAGCAAGTCTTGATCTGCATGTAAATATTTTGACCTATTCGATAAATATGCTCCTGAATCCACGTGAATGAAGAGTTTTGAAAATAAAACCTCCGTCGATAGAGTCATAAGCCTTCTGAAAATCAAGTTTGAGCATGAAGCTAACAGAGTCTGTCCTCTTGCTGAAATTGGAGGCTTAATGTATAAAAGAAATCTCTCTGTGCGTCGATCGGGGCTGGACGTAGGAATTTTTCGCGAGTTTGAGGTCCCTACGGGGGCGTGCGCTCCCATTACGAGTTCCACCACGATAATCTCAAATAAAAAAAAAAACGTATAAAAGAAATCAACGGTTGGATTTAAAAGCAAGCAAAATAAAGTAGATTGATGACTGGATTAAAGTAAACACTTACAGGTTTTAAGGGCCCAATGTGGCTGAAACAATACGTCACGCTCATACCCGCCCCGGCCTTCTGGCCTTTACCTCCTGCCCCGGAGGAACCACCAACCAGATTATTATTTTTTTATAAAATTTGAAAAAGGTGAATCTATATGTTAGTGTTAGCCTAGGCGTTCCAAATATATCCATCCAATTTTTTTCTCAAGAGTAGTATTTATGGGACTAATCTCACCCACCAGCATCTACACTTTCATGGTCGAAGGCCCTAGATCTTTGATTTAGACCGATTCGACGGAATGTTGTGGAGTATTATGCATGCAACAAGCTCATGAACCATTGTTTTCGGCTGAAATTCAAAAAGAAGAAAAAAAAAAAATCAAGAGTTACGATTGGACCGGACAAGAAAATTTGGGCTGAAAATATGCTCAACAAAATCAGCCCTAAAATATATAAAAAATCGATTCCCTTTTGGAAAGAGATGTTACAGATATCAGAAAAGGAGAGAATAGAGAGAGAAGACGATGAGGCAGAGACATCTTTTTCATCCATCTTAAGGTTTATATTATTGTTGAAATTCTTTTCTTTTTCGATTGTTTGTGTTATATATATATATATATATATATAATATATATATATATATATATATATATATATATATATAATATATATATATATATATATATATATATATATATATATATATATGTCCTATTAAAATTATACCACATGATATTTTAATAATTTTTGTGTGTCATGTGGTATTTTCTTATTCTAAAATAGCCATGTAACATTTGCATTAATACATAGTAATTTATAAGGTCATATAAGTTATTTAAAATATAAAAAACATCTAATATTAAAAATAAATACTTAATAAAAATAATAATTTATAAATATTATATTATATTATATATATATATTATTCCTTATTTGTAAATAATTTTTTTTAAATAATAGCTTCATTTAGTTCCTCTTGGAAATTCAAGATATTGCTGAACACTAAATCATACATATAAAGCCAGCTTTTGTATCTTACTTAATTAAATTTGACATGCTCATGGTTATTACTCATTTATATGCAGATAGAAAATTGACCATATCAAATAACTAATACTAAAACTACATGCTCTTATAATTTTTTTAAGAAAAAAAATTGAAATAATCCTTTATAAAATATACTTTATAATTAAATTATATGTACCAAATTTTTCATATATTTTAATTAAATAGTATATATTTACTGTTTGTAATTCTTTTAATTTGAAATTGTTTATATCACGAGATTGTCTTATCCGCAGCAAAGCGTGGATTTCAACCGGTATAAACTAAACTTTGTTTTACAACACTTTCCTAAAAAACATACTGCTAAATTATATTTGATACCAATATATATGAGTTACTTGTACATATAAAATTAGCAGAGAGACGTATCTTGCAAATATTTGGAGATTTAATAGGTAAATATGAAATTTTTATATATTAAACAACAAAATATAGACGTATCTAAATTAGCATGTATTACATCAAAGGCAAAATAAAACAGAAAATAAATAAAACAAAAATCCGGACATTTTACAATTTGGAGTTTAGAAAAAAAGAACTCCAAGTGCATTCCTTGTTTTCCCTGTGAGACAAATTTTCTTCCTTGGAGGCTGCAAAATCTCATCCTACGGTCCATGTCTCTCGCTTGGAGGCTGCAAATCTCATCCTACGTTCCATGTCTCTCGCTTGGAGGCTGCAAATTTCATCCTACGGTCCATGTCTCTCGCTTGCACGCATCTCAATAATCTCGGCAAGTTCCCACAAGCGGTCCAAGATTTCGTCTTCTTTATACTTCGCTAGACCTTGTCCTCGAGATCGTTGTTTGCGGTTGTTGCTGAGGCTGCTCGAGGAAATCGTGTGGCCACGGGACGAGACTCCGACGTGGGAAACAGCAGCTGCACTCTTTCTTGCACCGCTGTGGGAATCCATGCGCAGATCCCAGAGATGATGACGACGAATACGGACCGACGAACTCGACGTGTTCCGGCCGCCCCCTGAGCGCCTCTGTGAGAGGACCCCAGCACTCGATTCGGTGGAATTGGGGGTTGTTCGACTCGAAGTAAACGTACACCGGCGCCTCCTGCAGCTCCGGATAGTTCATGAACAGATCCAAATCGCCATGAACAAAAGCATTCAACACCTGCACAATAACAAAAAAAAGATATTAATTAATTCTTTATCCTACATATATTATATTTCGTAATTATAATAATAAGAACTAATAATTAAAGAGAGAAAAATAGCGGACATACCACTGGGAGCTCCTTGCAGAAGATGTAGTAACGGAGGTTGGCGATGAGATCGTGCAGGAAGTTGCCGCCGCTGATGTGGCAGCTGACGTGGAGGGACATCTTGCCCTTCACCTTCCTCCACTCTGCAATCACCTCGTCGCGCTGGAGCTTGCTGTACCATCCGCTGAACTGAGCTGAGTTAACGGTGTTGGAGATGGCGAGCGTGAGCTTGGCTGTCATGTCGCTGTGAGTCAGCGTGTACGTCCTCGGCTGGCTTCCGGGATGCCTCGCCTCATCCGTGCGGCCAATACGCAACACTTTCAGCTTCGACGACTCGAAGATCGCCGGACCGATCAGCCGCGCCACCTGAACATCAACCAGAAACATTAATTCATATCTTACTTACTGGAAATCACCATCAATACTTCGTCAATACTGATCAGAAATCGTGATTAATTAATCCGAAGACGATTACGTACCGGTCCGGTGGTTTGCTTGCGGTTGGGCGGCTGCTTAGGAGAGAGCCGCAACAACGAACTCTTCTTCAATTCGTTGCAGCTCCGACGAGGTTGAAATTGGGTAGGCTGCACCACTTGCATGGAAGACGAAGTACCGGCTGAGAGTGCCATGGCTATTCTTAATTATCAAAGCTTCTGATCCAGAGAGATCTAAACAAATGGAATTAGACAGAACTGGAATCTAAGACTGAGAATGAGTCTTCTTGATTGCTGATGCTCGACGTAGAAATGGTTTGTTTTGCTGCTGCTTTGCACTGTCTTGATCCATCACCAACTTCTCCCACCCATTTTTATAGCTTTCAGTAGCCGATCCACAGAGGCATTTGATCGAGTTTACACAATGTTCTGGTACGGACACGAGGATGAAGATGATCTCGGACACGAGGATGAAGATGATCTCGGACGCGTGTGAAGAAGCCGTAGATATGAGCTGCGACGTGGACGTGAAGGATGGATGCATTTGCTTCTTCCGGTGACGCATCGCTGGTTGTCTTCTATCCTGCGCTGTACATTTCAATTTACTCCGGTTCGTTAGTCGGGTACGTAGATACATTTCAATTCACGCCTATTTTTTTTTCGTTTTTCTGAAATATTTCATTCCACGTTGTAAAGAAACTTTTTTTTTTTTTGAAACTATCTCATGATATTTTGGCATTTTATATTGAACAACGTCAAGAGTTTTGGGTTCAAAGAGGGCAGCATATCCAAACGTTTTTCTAATTGTAATTTAAATAATATAAAAAAGTGACATAAAATAGGATAAATTTTTTTTTTGATAATATTTAATTTTACATAAAGAAGTATTTCAGCCATTAAATGAGTAAAAGAAAGAAACCCTTTTTTAAAAAAAATAACACTTTGACACTTTTCTAATAACTATTAACATATTTTGATATTTTTTGACACATTCCATAAAAAAATTGGAAGCATAATTTTTTTACAAGTAAATTGTAGTGCAATATAAACTTTTGTCGTAAACCGTAGTGCAAATCTCCATTCTTCTTTCAACGTACCTTCCTTTTAAAGTTTTCTTTTCAACGTGCTCCCCTACTATTTTTCGCTTGAACGGAAATATCTCTCTTTATATATCATTATTTCAGATCTCAATACATTTATTTAAAATTATTTTTTGAAAAAAAAAAAATCAATATTATATTTGGAGAGCTCATTCAATCTGACGGAAATGCCACTTATACATCATCATTTCGGAGCCTAAATACATTTATTTAGAGTTAATTTTTGGAAAAAATTTTAACATAAAAAGTTATAAATCTCATCAAGAGCTACAATATTTATGTGAACATTTTTTTTTTAAAAATATTTCTAAATAGATTTTTTTTTTTTGTCTTCAAAGTTTTAAAGGATCTATCCGCTAACCCGCTGAAATCGAAAAATCAGTAAAATATCTATTTAAAAGTATTTTTTGAAACAAAAAATTTAACATGAAATTGTAGATTTTGATAAGATCTATAATTTTCATGTTGAGAATTTTTCAGACATACTTCTAAATTGGTATTTTTGGCGCTCCGAAATATTAACGGACACATGAGCATTTTTCTCCGAAAAAATATTTCAGATTGGGACCCTTTTTGGTAATACTTAGCAAATTTTCCACTTATGAACCCAAGTACTTTGGAGAAATTTTTGTAATGCTCCATATATAAGTTCAATAGTTAGAGATACTTAAAAAAATTGAATTACAAAATTATTTAAAAAATGAAATATATTATTTATAGTTTAAAATATATTCAATAAAATGTCAAATTAACATATCAAATATTATGCCTAAATAATGATATTCATATTATTATTTTATAACTATTTTAACGAATCATATAAAATTTTTTAAACAATATTTTGAGTTATAACATTAGTTTTTTTGTTTTAAAGAAAAAAGAAAACTTTTTTAAAGTTATAACTATTGGCGCAAGTATAGATATTAATTGCAAGAGAATAAACTATCGATCTACGTAGCTAACAATTAAACACGTGATTAATTGTTTGCATGGGAAGCTTTCTGTGTTCAACACAGTTCGGAGTGGATTTTGTCAATTTAGCACGTGACAAAATTTGACACGTATTAGCAAGCAGCAAGTGTGGGCTACGTTGAGATTTTGCAGGCCCTGGTGTCAAGAATCTAAACATGTGGCCATAGTTTGGCTGGTACTTTTGGAGCGGCTTAACCCCTGCCCAAGACGATGCCGAGAAATCACACAAAAAATCACATATACTGACGTGGCACAATCAAGATCACACATCACGATAGGTATTAACTGTAATTTTAATATTTTGTACGAATCATAAGGGAGTTGTGCGGATTACGAGACGTGTGTGTGGAGATTTGATATGTGTGGTTTGTTTGGTAGTTTACTTGGGGCGAGTAATTTTTTCCATCCAAAAAAGTTCTCTAGAATTTGTTTTGGTCCTGTTTTGGTCTTTGGCCAATACAAAATTCTGTAACCTAGAATAATACTCTATTATTTTTTTTCATACTTAGTTGTTTAGGGTATAAGAAGGAATACTCTAGATCCTTGATTATAGCAGTATGTTTGGTGTAATCTTATCCGTCAATTGGAACTTTGGGTTTTTTTTTTTTTAAAAAAAAAGAAAAAAAAAGAAAAGAGAATTTTTTTTATTTGTATTAGTAGAAACTTTTGATTTGAGTATGAATTGTAGGAGTGTTCTTTTTACTTTTGTTTACTCTTCCATCTCTTTGTTTTTGCGCTTTGAGTTTTCTCGAGAAAGCAACATATGGCTTTGCCAAGTAAGAGTTGTTAAGTTACTGTAGAAGAGGCTATTAAAACGACAGTCTTATGACATCGGAAGGCTAGAAAGTACAGATATAAATACGAAAATACGACATAATATGGTCGTGGGAACGAAAGTTTTATAAACCTATAAATGTGTAGCTACAACAATAAGTACTTTGTTGATTTGAGTAATATTTTACACTAATAATTAAAAGCTAAATAAGAAATACAAATAAGTCTTTCTACTAATGCATCAAAATAGAGATAAAGATAATAATTAAAATGGTAAATGTTACTACTAACACTTCGTTGAATTCATTAAATCTGGACAGTTAAGGAGTGTTCTGAACAGAAGATGAAGTGTTATGGCAATAGCCAAATAAAAGGTAATAAACCTAAGAAAATTCATGTATAATTGTTTTAATGGCTACATCATCAATGGCTCTAGCTCAGAAGTTGAGGAGTTTTTCTTAGAATACGAAGCATCAATGCATTTTCCTTTTTCCTACTTCTTAAAATAATTAATGGCATGAACGATTGTGTCATTATCTTCTTGTTGAAAACTCCATCTCAAGTTTAATGAGTCTTCATATGATGAATCACCATATCAAAAAATGAGATGTTTGACAATAAACACAACTTCCATCTTCAACAAATTTGGCAACTTTAACTGCTAAAAATTGTCATTGATTTTCTTAATAATTTCATAGAGACCAATCTTCTATCACTCAATTTGTTATAAGAAGCTGCCTTTTAATAAGCAATGTCCATATATATCACGCAACTAACTGCTCATAAGTCTCCAACACATTCAGAGTCACCAATTGATACAACTTCTCCGTGTTATCATTTACTTCAAATACTATCTCAAATTTTTAGAATATTTTGAAGTGTTCGGGCATAATTGAAAGATCCATAATAAAACTTCTTTGTATGTTGTCAATTTGCACGACCATTACATTATTTTAGCAGCAGTCGATCCAATACACCATCTAGATAAACATCTTTTAGGTTCGAGATATGTGCAATTTGATTATTTATATCATGACTTACAATTTTAGCGACTTTAACCGTAGTTTTCAAAATCCTAGACTAGCATGTAAGTTTTTCATTAAATATCTAGACTATCATGCAAGTTTGAGGTACCATCACAGTTCTAACTAAAACTGATTAACTGAGCTAAAATTAAAATTATAAAAAAAGCGCATCTTCTATGTGATTTTTTTTATACATAGCAACAATTCCATTTGAATGCATGCTTAGTATTAACTAAAATAAATTGTTATGATACGTTTTATAGTCATTTCTAGTTAAGAGTATTTAAAAAAAAATAAGTATTTGAGGATGTGGATCCACTGCGCCAGCGCGCTGCCACCGTTTCCTGCACCCGCAATCTCAGCCGTCCATCCACTTAAACACATATCTCGAGACAATATATAAAATTTGCGTTACCTCATTTGACCTATTTCTGTACGTTTTTAAGAGAAATTTTGAACTACAAAATTATAGATTTTGATATGATCTACAACTTTCTAGCTCAACATTTTTTAAAAAAATGCGAAATAATATATCAAAATGATGATTAAATTTTTTATTATCATTTTGACTTATTATACGATATTTTTTTAAAAAGTGTTGAGCTAGAAAGTTGTAGATCATATCAAAATCTATAACTTTGTAGTTCAAAATTTCTCTTAAAAACGTACAGAAATAGGTCAAATGAGCTAACAAAAATTTTATACATTATTCGAGATATGTGTTTAAGTAGATGGACGGCTGAGATTACAGGTGCAGAAAACGGCGGCAGCGCGCGGGCACAGTGGATCGGCATCCGGTATTTGATGATCAAATAGATGTTTCTTGAAAAAATAAACTTTTATATATTAAACATTAAACAACTAAAGCATATACATGTCTAAGTTTCAATGTCTTACATCAAAGAAAATTAAAACAACAAAAAATAATAATAATAATAAATAAAACAAAAATCTGAACATTTCACAATTTGGAGTTTAGCAAAAAGAACTCCAAGTGCATGTTTTTTCCTTGTGAGACGGATTTTCTTCCTTGATGGCTGCAAAATCTATCCTACGGTCCATGTCTCTCGCTTGGAGGCTGCAAATTTCATCCTACGGTCCATGTCTCTCGCTTGCACGCATCCGGCAAGTTCCCATCAGCGGTCCAAGATGTTCTTATACTTCGCTAGACCTTGTCCTCGAGATCGTTGTTTGCGGTTGTTGCTGAGGCTGCTCGAGGAAATCTGGGCCACGGGACGAGACTCCGGCGTGGGAAACAGCAGCTGCACTCTTTCTTGCACCGCTGTGGGAATCCATGCGCAGATCCCAGAGATGATGACGACGAATACGGATCGACGAACTCGACGTGTTCCGGCCGCCCTCTGAGCGCCTCTGTGAGAGGACCCCAGCACTCGATTCTGTGGAATTGGGGGTTGTTCGACTCGAAGTAAACGTACACCGGCGCCTCCTGCAGCTCCGGGTAGTTCATGAACAGATCCAAATCGCCATGAACGAAAGCATTCAACACCTGCACAATAACAAAAAAGATATTTAATTCTTATCCTACATATATTATATTTCGTAATTATAATAAGAACTAATAATTAAAGAGAGAAAAATAGCGGACATACCACTGGGAGCTCCTTGCAGAAGATGTAGTAACGGAGGTTGGCGATGAGATCGTGCAGGAAGTTGCCGCCGCTGATGTGGCAGCTGACGTGGAGGGACATCTTGCCCTTCACCTTCCTCCACTCTGCAATCACCTCGTCTCGCTGGAGCTTGCTGTACCATCCGCTGAACTGAGCTGAGTTGACGGTGTTGGAGATGGCGAGCGTGAGCTTGGCGGTCATGTCGCTGTGAGTCAGCGTGTACGTCCTCGGCTGGCTTCCGGGATGCCTCGCCTCATCCGTGCGGCCAATACGCAACACTTTCAGCTTCGACGACTCGAAGATCGCCGGACCGATCAGCCGCGCCACCTGAACATCAACCAGAAACATTAATTCATATCTTACTTACTGGAAATAAACATCAATTCTTCGTCAACAGTACTGATCAGAAATCGTGATTAATTAATCCGAAGACGATACGTACCGGTCCGGTGGTTTGCTTGCGGTTGGGCGGCTGCTTAGGAGAGAGCCGCAACAACGAGCTCTTCTTCAATTCGTTGCAGCTCCGACGAGGTTGAAATTGGGTAGGCTGCACCACTTGCATGGAAGACGAAGTACCGGCTGAGAGTGCCATGGCTATTCTTAATTATCAAAGCTTCTGATCCAGAGTGTGTAAACGAATAGAATTAGAGGACTTGGAATCTGAGACTGATATCTGGTTGTATATGGAGGAGACGATGAGTCTTCTTGATCGCTGATGCTCGACGTAGAAATGGTTTGTTTTGCTGCTGCTTTGCACTGTCTTGATCCATCACCAACGTCTCCCACCCATTTTTATAGCTTTCAGTAGCCGATCCACAGAGGCATTTGATCGAGTTTACACAATGTTCTGGTACGGACACGAGGATGAAGATGATCTGACACAAGGATGATCTGACGCGTGTGAAGAACAGAACCAAGAAGCCGTAGATGAGCTGCCACGTGGACGTGAAGGATGGATGCATTTGCTGCTTCCGGTGACGCATCGCTGGTTGTCTTCTATTCCTGCGCTGTCTACCGGGATGCATTTTTCTGAAAATATTTCAGTCCGCGTTGTAAAAGAAACTTTTTTCTTTGAAACTATCTCACGATATTTTGGGCTTTTTTTTTTTAAAATTCCAAATCAGTCCCCTTTTTGGGATCGGTCAATTTAGCCCGTGAAAATATTTTTTTAGAACTGATTTGATAGAAATCAAAAAAAAGCTGATTTGGTATTTGCCCTTTTTTTTTGGAGTTACAGCATTATCTAGTTTTGTGTTTGCTGATTAATGCACTCATATTCATATGTTAAAGGTTATGGGTTGGATGGATAAAAAGTCCTAGACATTTATTTTTTTGAAATATAGATCTAAGATTAATTTGTGAAAAATATTTTAAAAAAATAATTTTATTAATATATAAGCACATTACAAGCGGAAGATTATGTATATAATAGCTTTGGTTTTAAATATCCAAGGATAGTTATAAATCGACCCTTAATTTTTTTCTATTCATACAAACTAACTTCTAGATTTTCTAATTACTGTTTAAATATGGCATTTTGACCTTAAAGAAATTAAGACTAATGTGGCACAATGTCACATCAGTTTTAAATATTTAATAAAATATTTAACAATTTATTATTCATACATATCAATATATATAAATAATTATTTTTAAATTTATCAAAAAAATTATATTAAATTTGTTTATTTTTAAAATATTAAAACATTTGTTTTGCCACATCGATTCTGATTTCTTCAGGATAATTTTCATTCTAAAAAATAGCATTTTTCTTATACAAGTCAGCCCTTTCATTGGATTTTCGTACTCATTTCAGTTATCTAAAAAAAAGAAATTTAAAGGCCGCAGCAACGTACGAACAAAATGATCGTCTAGATCTAGAAAGCAGTTGTTGGCGGCGACAGGCGGAGGGAGACCGCAGGGCAGCGGGGATGCTACATGTCTAGGTAAGGATAGTTAAACACGTTATTTTTTGTTTGAGATGCTAGCTGGTACGTGTGGACTATTAATCTCCCTTTCATGCCTAATAATGCTGCCGTATAACAACAGTGCTAAAGTGGATTTTGCCAATTTAGCACGTGACCTAAACGAAGCTGGACGGAGATTCCCTGCCGTCGCACCCTGACGCCATTTCTGCTACCACCTTCTTCTCATCTAGTAATTTCTATTTTTTCGAAAAAATTTTAATATTAAAATTATAAATTTTAATCTAAAAATATTTATAAATAGATATTCTTGGTTCTAAAGTTAACGGAATTTTAAACAATTTTTAAAACTTATTATAGATTTGCTATAGTTGTTAATTTTAGAGTCCAAAAATATCTATTTAGAAATTATTTTTTTTGCAAAAATTTGTAATATAAAAATTATAGATAATATTAAAATCTATAATTTTATTTTTTTTTTTTTGATAAAATGTAAATTAGTAGGCGAAAGGAGAGTGGTAGCACATAGTGGCCGCAGGGTGCGGCAGCATGGAATCTCCATATGAATGAAGTTATTGATAATTGCATATCGCCACCTGACTTTGAAACATTTTACAATTAGGGGCTGTTTATTTCGTGTGGAACTTAGCGAACTCACGGAATTGAGAAGTGAGAACTAAATTACGATGTTTACTTCGCGTGAGAACTCGGCGAACTCAGTTTTAAGTTCCGTGCGGTATGTAAGTGCGCGAGTTCACGCGACTTCCCCCCCCCCCCCCTATGTTCTCAGTTCACGCGATCACTGTAGTTCTAAAACAATTTCGATCTCACGATCACCGATAGGGCTGAGCATTACCCGAACCGAACCGAACAAAGCCAAAATTTCGGGTTCAGTTCGGGTCGGGTTCGGTTCGGGTCGATATTTTAATAGTTCGGGTTTATATAATTCGGTTCGGGTTCGGTGGTCGAATTTCGGTTCGGTTTGGGTTGGACCCGAATTATCCTCGCGAGTCACATTTTAGTTAGTTTTCTTTGGTTTTTATGTGCTAATTTTTTCTTTTAAATAAAATATTCATATTACAACTATTCGAGTCGACCCTAACCGACCCGAATCTGAATTATTATTGAATAAAAATAATTTTTTTTTATTATTTGGGTCAACCCGAACTGACCTGAATTTTAGTTGGTTCGGGTCGGTTCGGGTTGACACAAAATTCGGGTCGGTTCGGGTCTGAAAGTAACGGTTCGGGTCGGCCTTAAAAATTTCGGTTCGGTTCCGTTCGGTTCGGGTTGACCCGAATGCTCTGCCCTAATCACCGATCGATCTGCCACCTCCCACTCTGCCAGACAGTCGTCACCGGCGAGGTTGACGGCGGCAACGTTAGTGAGATATTGACTAGTCTATGGTGACAACAATAAGATTTGGTCGATCGTCGGCGGCGGCGGTCCATAAAATTGATGAATCTCTAAGGAGTTATGATTTGGCTCAAAATAAGGGATTTGTTAGGTTTAGGGTTTGATCAGTGTTACGTAATATCTGATTGAGCTACTCGAAGTTATATTGTTCTTGATTTATCTCTTTGGGTGCTTCGATCATATTCTTGCTTATGGATAATAAATTTTGGATATTTTGAGTGAGTTTTCTTTTATAAGAGACATTAATTTGGAAGATTGGAGCGATGATTCATGTAAATATGTGTTGTTCTTCAGATAAGAGGAGCTCAATTCAATTACTTGATTATGAGCTATACTTTTGCTGAAAGTGCTAAATATCTCATAAATTGTGAACTTGTGCAGCTAAAGTGTTTGTACAAATGACTATGAGAAGTGCTTTTTAGTAGTGAGTTGTTTATCAGAGTTATGAGAAAGCAATAGCTATGGCTTGGATTATCAGTTGGGTTGTATCCTGTTACAGAAATAGAAATAATTCTAAAACTTTGGTTATTGCTGATTGGTTGTTACTGTGTTGCTGGTTGTAATTGATGATGCTAGTCAAAAGGAATTCTTTGATTTAGAGATGGGGAGAGAAAAATACAGAACAGACAATTTTTTATTCCTACAAAAGAAGGGCGCGAATACCCCACGGTATCGCACCAAGTGTAGGATTTTCAACACAATTATACCATGTCAGTTAGCAAATGTTATATAAAAATTTTATTCTTTTATTTGATATTTTTTAAGCATATTTAAAAAAAAATTAAACAAAAATTATAATTTTTAATGTTCTTCATCATTTTATAGTTGACATACCAAATAATATGTAAAAAAATGATCAAAATTTTAATCATCTATCTATTATATTATTTGACATTTTTTTAAAAATTTTTTTTAACTATAATTGTAGTTCATATTAAAATCTACATATTTATAGTTTAATATTTTTAAAAAATATATATATATATAACCAAATTAAATAAGTGATCGAAAATTTTATATATAATATCGTAATCCGTGCTAGCTGACGTGGCATAATTTTCGCTGTTTGTTTTCCTACATCAAGTTGTTTGCGCATCAGAAAATCCGCACCTACAAAAGAATATTTCCCCACAATTGAGGGAATTTCCATTACCCTTGCAATTATTGGCTCAATATTAAGTATAATTTCAGTAATTATCGCCAAATTCTATTGCAGTTTACTGGAAAAATTATATTTCTATAGTCTATTAGATTGGAACTATTGGCGGAGGATATTATCTACTATACAGTAGCATTAAGTATTCATTTCAAATATTTTCAAAAACAACAATTATAAAAATAATAAAATTTCTAGAAGTTAAAAACTTAAAATTATAATTCATGACTTATCTCCAAACATTTTCTGTAAAAGATTGAAGTAGAAATTATCTACCAAGCAAGTACACGGATACGGATATAGTAGTATGCAATGGTACAAACACGTGACATGATAATTTTCAAGAAAGTATGATACGATGTAACACGACAATAAAAATATAAATAATTAAAAACTAATTTATATTAAATATTTGAATATTTAAAAATACAATAATATCCAATAATAAAATTATACGTAATATAATAGTTTACGTCTTTTAGATAAATGTACATAATAAGAGTCTAATTTCATCAGCAAAATAATAATAATAACAAAATTTTCTTTTGAAAAATTAAAAATAAAATTTCAGACGCGTATGTCGGACATTACACTCCTGTCTGGCATGTCCGACATATATGTCCCAAAAAATTTTTACTTTTAATTTTGAACACCTCTCTAGTATGTCCGATAGGTATTTGGTCGTGTCCGTGTTAGACACTGTACGGACACTATATGGACGAAATTTTCTGTGTATCCGTGTCGGACACTGTATGGTACAAAATTTCAATGTGTCCATACTTTTTACGAAATTATATACACTAAATAATCTACTTTATTTCACAATTTTTCTTTTCAAAAGTACCTGGAAAATGAATATTTATGATATGACTGCACCTTAAATCACACCCACGAACGATCTCGAGTCACTTGCTTAAAAATTTTATATTCAATTACGCCCCTTCCGATCTTGGAGTCATGATTAACAATCAGAATGTTGCTAATTGATTTACGAATGAAGCTGCTATGAAATGCAAATAAGATGCCCACAGCCCAATAAAGCCGAGAAGGCCCAGCCCACATTCGAGATATGCTGTTCATCAGAGGCCCCTGACGGCCCTGATGCAATCTGGGCCGTCAGGGGTCCTGATGAATGGCTTTTTCCTTGGAAATTAAGGTATCCTACGAATGTCTTTTTTTTTTTTTTTTTTTTTTTTTTTTTTGAGATTTATGAAAAAAAAATCATGTCCGTAATCGGCCAACTTTGTACAATTGTCATAACACATAAATCTTCGGATGACACTCACTTCAGTTCCACCTCTAACCATTCACTCCTAAGGTGTCATAGGAATTAATTATAAATAATTATAAAGTGTTACAAATTGGAATCAATTTTCATAAAACGAACAAGTTTAATTTTAGAAACTAAGCGGTTTAATTCAGTCCAATTTCAACCATAATACTAATACTATTAGATCTCCGATCGGGTTCTGTTCGGACCTGTTAAACATCCCTAGCTCAGAGCGTCTCCTCAAACCTATTTAGTGTACGTATATATATTGGACATGACCCAATCAATAACCAATTAGTTGACACACAAGAAAGGGGATTAGACGGAGGTGACCCACGGACGCTAACTAGCTTTCCAAGCTAACCTAGCAAAGTTAAACAGAAATTTCAGAATAGCGGAAATTTCAATCTGAAAGTCAATTATGAAATTTTTTTTTTTATTTTTTTATTTTTTTGTGATTTTTTTGTTGTGCGAGTTAGAATATATAAAAGCTTGATAGATAGCTGAAAAAGAAAAAAAAATAGTCTAAAAAAGTTGGTGAAAAATTATCCAACATTATCTTATATAATTAAGAGTTAACGAAGACTTAGTTTCATAATGATTTTTTTTTCTTTTATAAACTTTTGTGGTTTCTTACCTATGTGTTTTAATTTGCATTCTTAGATGAAAAATTCAAAAAAAAAATAAATAATTTCATTCAAAATATAATTGCATATTTTATATTAGTACTATCGAGATTTAAATAGTATAATATATTATACCTTTTCTTTGCAATGTTACATATGTTATTTCATTTACTTATTTCTACATTTATATTTTACCCTATTATTATTATATTATTATATTATATGTAAATAGTTTGTACTTAGATTGAATATATTCAGCGTAATTTTATTATTTATAAAATTGTGTAATTTTTTAAGAATGTATATTAGATTTACATTCTTAGGATTAAAAATTCTAAAAAAATTCATTAATGTAAATAGTTTGTATTTAGATTGAATTTATTCAGCGTGATTTTTTTTATTTATAAAATTGTGTAATTTTTTATTTATCCATTTTAGATTTTACATTCTTAGATTAAAATTCTAAAAAAAAAGCCATTCAGAATATAGTTACTATATTATTATTATTATATATATATGTAAATAGTTTGTACTTAGATTAAATATATTCAATGTAATTTTGTTATTTATAAAATTGTGTAATTTTTTATTTGTGTATATTAGATTTACATTCTTAGGATTAAAAATTCTAAAAAATTCATTAATGTAAATAGTTTGTATTTAGATTGAATTTATTCAGCGTGATTTTTTTAAAAAAAATTGTGTAATTTTTATTTATCCATTTTAGATTTTACATTCTTAGATTAAAAATTCTAAAAAAAATCATTCAGAATATAGTTACTATATATATATATATATATATATATATATATATATATATATATAATCTAATCAAATTTTGTCATGATAGAATTTATGACTACTAGTATCTTCGATCCATCCATACGGAGATAATAAAATATTACCTGTACTGTTTGTTCTCATGTGATCATCTTCTGATAGTTCCGGAATCACGTAGCCGGGAACTGGCTGGACAATGAAAATCTGGTCGAGCTTCAGGCCTTGTGGGCTCGCGGGCTGCGCCGTCGCCTAATGTTTCAGCCAGCGCAGAGTAAAGCAGCCAGCGATGTGCCCACGCCGGTGCAAATCTGACCCTAGACGCTTCCAGTCACGTGCCAAACGTTCTCTTCTACTGGGCCTCATCTCTGTCCCCTTCTTACGTGTTTGTCTTCTTCCTCAACACAGTTGATCGGGGAGGAACGTTGATTTGATTCGGAGCTATAAAAGAGGCGTCATCGGTCATGGTGGTGGGTCAGCGTCGATAGATTCTGCAGTGTTTCTCCGTTCCCACACGCTTTCTCTCTTCATCCAACGAGCACGGTAGCTTACCTCCGCGCGCAAGTAAACTACTTCAGGAAATTGTATTCTTGGCTAGGATCCACAGAGAGTGAGAGATCGAGAGGTGCCGTAGAGATCCTTCCATCTTCATTTCCTTGGAATTTCGGTGATTTTTTTCTTCTCCTTTTTTTTCGTTTGGGTTTCTGTTTGTGTAGGGTTTTCTCTTCTTCTTCTTCTTGATCGAGTATGGGGTTCTCTGTCGCGGCTGCTCCGTCGTACAAGCTGCTTCCGACCCAACTCCGACCGAATCGGAATGAGTTGAAGGAGAAGAGCCAACTTCTGCTCTCTCCCAAGCGACCTCCCAACGGCAAGCGAATCACCACCGGACCAGTACGTATTCTATTTGAATTTCAGTTCAATTTTCCTTCTGGTTCTTAAATCTGTGCGCGCTACTGATCATTATGTGATGAATTTTTAGGTGGCGAGGCTGTTCGGTCCGGCGATCTTCGAGGCGTCGAAGCTGAAAGTATTACGGATAGGAGTGGACGAGAAGAAGCACCCGGGGAGCCTTCCTCGGACGTACACATTAACCCACAGTGACATCACGGCCAAGCTCACGCTCGCAATCTCCAACACCATCAACCGTGCACAGGTACTCCATCTCTAGCTTGCTACTTCGATCTGTCACAAACTCTGGAGATAGAACTCTCACAGGCAATTAAACAAACACTTGTTGCACAGCTTCAGTAAAGTTGACGATCACTCCCTAAATCTCTCTGTTGTAGCAGTGATTTCTGATGATATTTGAATCCATGGACAGATAAATGGATGGTACAACAAGCTCCAGCGCGACGAGGTAGTTGCAGAATGGAGGAAGGTGAAGGGCAAGATGTCCCTCCACGTTCACTGCCATATCAGCGGCGGCAACTTCCTGCACGATCTCATCGCCAATCTTCGTTACTACATCTTCTGCAAGGAGCTTCCAGTGGTATGTTTTTATACCATTTTAAACTATTTATCTCTTTATTTGCGTCGATCATATTCTAGAAAGCATTTATCAAATAATGTGTTGTAAATTATACAGGTTTTGAAGGCGTTCGTGCACGGGGATCTGAATCTGTTCATGAACTACCCGGAGCTGGAGGACGCAATGGTGTACGTCTACTTCCACTCAAACATCCCGAAATTCCACCGGGTCGAGTGCTGGGGTCCGCTGAGGAGGCGGCGGTGCGCGGGCGGCCGGAGAACGTGGAAGTCCTGGAATCCGCGCCGCCCGGAGGGATCGAAATCGTGGGTGTGGCCGCAGCGGTGCCAGACGGATTGCGAGTGCTGCTTCCCGAAGAGTAGTCCTCTGCCATGGCCGAGGGAGTTCCTGGGGGAGCAGGAGGCGACGGAGCTCCGGCAGGCTCAGCAGAGTGCCGTGTGAAGGAGGCCTTGAAACGGACGGCTGTGCTTCTTCCTCGTGCTTTAGTTGGGGAGCGAAATAAGGTCGGCCACTTGTTTTAGTTAGGTTGTGAATGTATACACGTACACAGTGTGAAAAGAAACATACACAAAACCAAAGTCCATGTAGATACAAACCTTACTAAACTACTAAAGTAAGCTATACTTAGCCTCTTGAGTTTATATATATATATATTATTATTTTGAAAAATTATGTTCATAATTAATTTATTTTTATAGAACTGATAAGATTATTATATAGATATCGCTATTTTTTAGCAACTGAGAAGTCTTGGTCGTTCTAGTGTACGATTTATAAAATATAGAAAACTAAGTAGTCTTACAATTTACTGTAAATCATAGAAAACTAATTGGTCTTACAATTTACTTTTTAGTCTACGTTTTATTTTTTAGTCAAACTTTGTTTGTTTATTAATATTTGGTAAAATGACTTTTATAATTGGAGTATATACAATTATATATATATATATATATTATATATATATTATATTGTAAGTATATTTTTTAATTCGATCTGATGTTTTTATTTTCTGAATTGTATGAAATATGAAAATATTTTCAACCTTTAAAAGTATGACGATGGTATTCTATTATTTACGTAAACTTACGGGTTGTAAACACATATGTCAAATATGCATTAGGAGTATAAAGTTGTATTTCTGATTATGGGCACAAAAACTCAAACCGGTTGGCATGAACCTACGTCTCCTGTTTCGCCTGCCCTTGTTTTTTGTCTTTATTTTTAAAAGATATTAAGAAAATTACAATTCCGCCTCCTTAGAATTATATTTTTTTCGGTTTAGCATTTGAAAACGGAAAAATGTATCGATCTGGCGCGCAACGTCTACAGTCATGTCATCGTATTTTTGCAGTCATGTCATCGTATTTTTTGTGGAGTTTGAATCGAGAAAATGTGGAAAGGCTAATTATCCATACATATATATTTTAAAAAATTTGTTATTATAAAGATATAAATTTTGATAAGATTTATAATTTTATATTAATTTTTTTAAAAATTTAATAAGTAAGTGGTATGTAATTCTAAAGTTTAAATTTCTTAATATATTTTAAATTTTATTTTTAAATTCGTTAATATTTTGAAGTCTAAAATATTTATTTAAAAATAATTATTAAAAAAAATTGATAGTAAAATTATAAAATTTATTAACATTTATAATTTATCTTTAAAGTTTTTTTTTTAAAAAAAATGTGGTTTTTTTTAAAGGATGATAACAAAAAATAGGAGCAGGGGTCCGGTTAGCATACATGCGGTGCTAGATGGTAGACTTAGCTCAACAGATTTTCTTCCGCCTCTGTTCTCATCAGCCATCAGATTAGCTAAAGTTAGCACACCGCCCTCCATCTTCCGTTTATCATCTTGAGATGATGGATCGTTCCGTCAAATCTTTAACAGAAAAGAGTGACGCAAGGAATGACTGAACGAGCCACGTTCACGTAGCATAACTTAGATTGCATATAGGGCTGAAAACGAGGAATGACTGAACGAGCGACGTTCACGTAGCATAACTTAGATTGCATATAGGGCTGAAAACGAGCCGAGCTGCTCACGAGTAGCTCGGGCTCGAACTCGTTTAAGTTCGGCTCGAGCTCGATTATTATCGAGCTCGAGTCGAGTTCGAGCACAAATTCAAGCTCGAGTAATTAAACGAGCTGAGCTTGAGCATTGTGTTATTTGGCTCGTTACGCCCGCGAGCCTAAACGAGTTTTTTTATTTTATTCAAATTTTTTTTTATAACAAAATTGCTTAAGCGAGTTTGAGTTCGAGTTCGACTCGAGCTTGATCTAATTTATGCAATTGAGCCGAGCTCGACTCAAGTTCAGTTCAGTTGATACAATCGAGCCGAACTCGAGTCGAGTTCGAGCTTTAAATCTATCGAGTTCGAGCTCAGATTTTGAAGCTCGTCGAGCTCGAGCTAAACTAATTGAGCCGAGCTTGAGCACAGTGGTACTCGACTCGAATTCGGCTCATTTTCACCCCTAATATTTGCACATCAGCTTTCTAAAATTCACAGTTTGCGATTTAATTTTCAAAAATACGAAAATACGTCGAGTGACTGCGTCGCTACGTCAACGTAAAATAATTTTCGGGCCTAAAATATAAAAAAAAATTTGGAGGGCTGATATATATTTTTTTTTCTTATTATTTAGACCGTTCAAATGACGCTAGTCTAGTTAAGATCCTTGCATTGCTGGTTATCGTTTGATCAGCTAAAAGATTGACACAAGTAATGACTGAACGAGCGACGTTCACGTAGCATAACTTAGTAGATAATTACACATCAGTTTTCTAAAATTCAATCGTACGGTTTAATTTCTGAAAATACGAAAATACGTCGAATGGTGGAGCTGTCACGTCAACACAAAATATATTTTTGGGCCTAAAATATAAAAATAAAATTTTGGAAGACTAATATGTAATTTTTCTTATTATTTCTACTGTTTAAATGACGTTAGTCTCATTGCATTGCTGGTTATCGTTTGAGCCGTTAATTTGCCCTAAAGAAAAAGTCTTTCTTGCTGACGTTATCCCTATACTGATGACCGACCAGAGCAACAACTAATCCTTGCCGCAAATAAAATATTTATTATTTTTAAAAAATATTTATATAATTAGATACAGCTGTTATAAAAAAGTTATAAATAGTAATTATTTATATTCACCGGCCAACAAATTATATATTATTAAGTCGTATTTTAGAGCTAGCTATTGGTAGAGGTTTTTATTCCGTCCGGACATAATCGGACCGAAATCTAAATAAGTCCTGTTTGCACCGGACCTGGAAAAAAAAAGAATCGGATTAGATTGGTTAGACCAAAATATTTGTAATTATATTAAAATAGTAAAATAATATATAACGTAAATTATAGTTAAATATATAAATAGCTATATAGTAGCATCTTGTTAAAAGAAAGTAAATGTTAATTAGGAAAAAAATAAAATAAAATAAATATTTTGTTTAGTCCTTGGTTTTAATCAATTCGGACAGAATTAGATCGAAGATCGGTTGATTTAGACGGTCCAGATTATCCCATCTGTCCACAGTGCTAGAAGAAGTCAAATTTGACGTGACTTAGAATTAAAACTTAATTGGTCAAATACATACAAACTTCAACTTAATTTTAAAATGCAATCGCCATATTTACTAATTTAATCCAATACAAAGAGGATACAATTAAATAATAGTATACAACCTTTTAGAGGAATTATAATAAAAATATTTTATACAAATTGATAAAATAAGGAGTTTTTGCATATCAGCTCACTAGGTTTCGACCCTAACAAATTAGCCTCTGAAAATATATTTTTAGAGGCTGATTTATTTTTTTTAAAAAAAAAATAGTTCATGAAAATATATTTTTAGGGATTGATTTGTTCGGCCTCCGAAATGGGAGAGCTGGTATGTAATTTACCGATAAAATAAATGGTGTTTGCAACTTAAAATTTGAAATTGCATTTTTTTTTTTTTTTTGGTTATTCTCAAAATTAAAATGACATTTTTATGTCTCTTGACAATGTGAATGATAAATATTATTATTTTATGAAATGATGACAATTAATTTGACTAGTACAATTTTGTCATTCACAAGGCCAAGGGGAACAAAAGTATGATTTTACATTAGGGGCATATTTTATAATTTTAAATTATGGAACATATAAAAATACAAATACCCCATAAATTAAGGTTTTACTTCTAGAACCTCACTGACAAGTCCAAGCATTCCCTCCCTTTGAGTATTATTTAAGTAATTATATGAATATTACAATTTAACTACTTTGACAGAGTTTTATGATGGACTTATACAATAACAATATTTGAAATAATCAACTAATGCTCTATCAATGTTACAAGTCCTCCCCCCTCTCTCTCTCCTTTTTTTTTTTTCTTTTGATAATGGGTCAGCATTTTGGTGCAATTGGGGATGCACACTTGGCCTTTTAAGTTTGACACCTATGGAAAAATTATTTTTCAAATCTTGACGATTCTAATGCAATCAAAATCAGCGACAGTACTTAAATATGTATATATATTTCGAAGGTATAGAAAGAAGAACAATGCTCGTAGAATTATACAGGCCGTCCCCGTTGACCATTTGTAGGATAATATAATTAATTTGTCCCAAGAAAAAAAAAAAAAACAAATACTTGGTTGTAAATATTTGTAGGATAATATAATTAATTTGTCCCAAGAAAAAAAAAAAGACAAATACTTGGTTGTAAAATGGGTTAATTGCGTACTAGTCATCTATTGTTAAGAATTGTGCAAATAAGCTCTACAAAATTAGAAAACAAATAGGGATAATACATATCAGCTAGGGGTGTTCAAAATCGGGTCGGGTCCGGGTCCGGCCAAACCCGGACCCGACCCGAACCTCCCCGGGTCTGGCTTAGCCAGACCCGACCCGTCCAAGACCCGACCCGACCCGAGCTAGTTCGGGTCCGATCGGGTCGGGTCGGATCTAATCGGGTCTTCGGGTCTAACTTTTTTTTTAAAAAAATTATTTTTATTTTATATTATATTTTATATTATATATTATATGGTAAATATAAGGAATAAATTTTTTTTTGATTATTAAATCTATCACACTAAGATCTCTTATATAGACTAGACAACTTACTACACTTGTTCCATATATGATATGGGATAATTATTAACATTTAGTGGACTTGCATCCTATTTCACTAATTGGTTAAGTGGGCTAAGCCCATTAGTGTAAGAATTATAAAATTATCCCATATCAATTATAGGTTAAATTTGGTGGAATTTAAGTCTAATATAAAGAGTTTCTTCCATATAATATTTTTCTATCATTAAAAAAAAATATTTACACATATATATATTTTATACATATAAATAAATATAATTAACACATACACCATATATATATATATATATATTTATATGGTGGTCGGGTCGGGTCGGGTCTCGACGACTTGGACCCAGACCCGACCCGACCCGAACATCGGGTCTAATATTTAGACCCGACCCGACCCATGGACCCGATAGACCCGACCCAAATCCTTCGGGTCGGGTCGGGTCCGTACGGGTCCTCGGTCGGGTTTTTTTTTGAACACCCCTAATATCAGCCTCCAAAGTGCAAACTTATGCTCCAATCAACCCTCCTAGGGGTTAGTTGTTACCGTTCAGCCCCTCGCGTACGAAACTTAATTTTTTCGGACAAAAATGTTTACTATCTGTTAACACTTCAGAGTCCCAAAAAACTTTTGAAATATTTTTTAAAATTTTTTTTTTTACAATATTCATTTTGAAAGTTTT